>JAULJZ010219310.1:0-41184 GCA_032270985.1 Heliamphora pulchella | reverse complement strand
TAATATTGTTCGGATGTTTTAGCAGTAGAAAAAGAAAACATCAATTGACTATTAAACTAAATGCATTTTCTCATATTTACATCTAGCTTGTTAGTTTTCTTAAACATAAACTTGTGGTCATTGTTTCAACAGCTGTACTGATCTTATTTGGCATTACCTTGGTTTAGGGTTTAATCAGCATCTGTGATCCAATTTCATTGACTAGATTACTGTAAATGTAGCCTGAATTGGTTTCTGTAATTAATTAGGAACTTTTTGTGTTCAAGAGAAAATCTACATCAATACTAAAGGCTAGGTTAAGCTGTAAATAAAGCCTTTCTAAATTTTGTGTTGTAAGATGAAGGATTTCTTGGATCATTGGATGTTGAAGTTGCTAGATTTATGGCCATGAATGTTGCTGGATGTTGAAGTTGCTGGTGCTTTGTACTTATAAAATTAAATTGGTGTTTAAACTGGATGTTTAAGTTGCTGGATGTTAAATTTTGTGTTGTTTTTTTTCCCACCATTTTTTGCCTTTTATCTACTTGCGAGTATTTTTGTTTAAACTTTTTTGTTGAAGCTTTAAAAATACTTTTTTGTTGAACTAATAGAATCGTTAACCGAACCGTGTCCGATCCATTTTCACGGATCGGCTCCGGTCTGGTTCCGTTACTTGAACGGTTCGGATACGGTTCTAAAAAACCTAGAACCGTTGGTAACGGTCCGGTTCTCGGTTACTTAAGGAACCGGTCCAATCCAGACCGTGTGCACCCCTATTATTATGTACATCCATTGAAGATACAGAGGAAATCGATCTTTTTCGGATGTTTCACAATTTGAATCAATTAATCTTTGAGATATGAATGAGCTTATTATATATATATATATATATATATATATATATATATAGATTTTGATTTTAGATTGTGAATTTAAATTTGAATTAGAATGATGAAGAACAAGATCAAAATGAGGATGCAATTGATCCGGAAAAGAGGATGTCACGCCCTAAAACCCGAACCAAGCGAACTACCCAAGAAAAACCATTTTACGAAATCAAGATCCACCAAAACTACCCAAATCAAAATGATTTAAAACATAGATAGATAATGAGTTCAAAACCTTTAAGAGACACACAACCGAAGGTTTATTTTCAATAAAAGAGTAACCCAAAAGAATGAAATCTAGGTCCCAAGAGCCAAACTTTTAAAACAATTCTCAGTAATAATCGATCGGTCTTTGACAATTCTCAGATTTTCTCACACCTGCCAAACAACCGAGACATGTAAAAAATCGATCGATAGACCGATCAATTGTTCTATCAATCAGTTTAGCCCTGGAAAGATTTTCAAAGCCTAATCTTGGAATCCAACACTTAGAAAATATTATACTCTTTTTTAACACATACAAGGCAAATTAAAAAAAAAACCTTTAAAAGTGCCAAAAAAAACTTGATCCAAAACCTCCCTTGAGGTGCATAAGTTGAATTTAAACGGTAAACTAACCGAAAACCATCATAAAACATTGAGATCTCCCAACCCAAAATCCATTTTCAACTATAGAACCTTAAGTTCAACCATCCCAAAGTTCCTTTCATACATACAAGCATACATGCATCGAAACCATTGCCTTAAGGCTTACAAAACAAATCCCTTCATGTACAAAACGAAACGGAATAAAGATTTCATGGTTCATACAACCAAAAAGAGAAGACTGTGCATTTTCTAATCAACCACCGTTCTTCAAACTACACCATACTAAGCCAAATCATCTGGATCACCTTAAATTGTTTAAATTTAGCAATGTGAGCCGAAACTTAATTGGAATAGAGTAGCATGAATTAGAAATATAGCATACAATCACGAATTATATGAACAACTTGACAACGCCAGACTCAAAACGGTTTTTCAACCTTAAAAATCACAAGTTTTCATATAATCCCACAACATTCAACAATTAAAGAAATGAAAATAACACGTTAACCCACAATGATTTCTATGAACCGACTCTGTCGCACCAGGGACAAAGGTAACAACTATAGACTCTCACCCATTAGCCTAGGTCTGGGGAATCTAATGACCCACTAGGTAATGACAAATTCTATACAGAGTTAAAACAATAAACGTCTCCCACTGGGGCAACCACTTCATTTACGGGAATTAACCCAAAAGAACGAAACACCTACTTGCACAAAATTTTTGAACTTTCACTGAGGAGCAATGGAAGCCCAAATACATACATTGTTATGGCACATCCATAGAATCATTAAAAGGCACAAAGCTGAACTATGCACACGTTTGTAAATACACACAGCCAAGTACAAACGTCCAATGGCATCCAGCCACGTTGTCCATAAAATCATGGAGATTGACCAACATTTTCAAAATATTTTCCCACCATTCCAACCGTATTGTTTCAAAACCAAAGCTCAACTCCAAGAGTTAGCTCAAAACCTCCAAAACCATGTTTTCACAATATATAAACAAACCCCTCTAATTTTCAAAACTCATCTTTTTGAAAACCACAGTCACACACATCCACTAACTTTATAATAAACCATAAAGACCCATAAAATGCTTTTTATTCAACCAAACGATGTTTAAACACAAAGTTAAACATATATAGCATTTTAAAATGGTAAAAACATTTATAAATCGCATGTAGCACCCTTTTAACGCGAGATAGTCTACAATCCTTCCGTAGAGAGTTAAAAAGTCGACGCTTTAACTTCCCACGAAAACAAGATCCTATTCGAATAGATGAGAAGTCCTCGGCATGTACAACACAGTTCTACTCTCGTAATACTAAAAATCACACTCGGAGCAAGCCAAAAGCAAGAGAGAAGTCTACGATTTTGAGTTTTCTTCTAGAGAGAAGAGAAAAAAACTTGTTTGAGAAGTTTTGGACCAAAAACCAATGACCGTGGTCTGTCCTATGCACACTTAAACCCAACAGACTGATCAATCGGTCTTAGGGCTGATTGATCGATCCTGTCCAGAAAATTTTCGAACTTTGCACCACTAAGCCCAAAAGGTCCAGAATTAATCCTATTATGCATTTCTAAGTCATCACATGCATACAACTCATAAAATAAACTATTTTACAACATCCATATCTAATATATAACACGTCAACAGAATATATTAACAAATAAAATGGGACCGATATTCACAACTCTTCCTCCCTTAAGGAATTTCACACCCAAAATTCACTATACGGTCAATGAGAAAACAACTCCGGGTACCTAGCACAAACTTCGGACTCAAGCTCCCACGTGGCTTTCTCGACCCCGTGACAAAGCCATAAAACCTTGGCGTAGGCAATGGTTTTCCCTCTTAGCACTTGCTTCTTTGTATTCAAAATCCTCATAGGTTGTTCCCCAAAAAAAACATCCTCGTCCACTCGCAACTCAACCCAATCCAAAATATGTGATGGGTTAAGCTCATATTTTCGAATCATGGAAACATGAAACACGTTGTGCACAGACGACAGCTAAGGTGGCAAGGCCAGATGATATGCCACCTCTCTAATCCTCTCTATGATTTAAAACGGCCCAATAAAATATAGCAACAACATCCCGCGACAGCCATAGCTCATCAAACCTCAGCATGGCAAAACCCTCAAAAACATGTGGTCCCCCACCCTAAACTCCAAAGGTCTCCTTCTCTGATCGGCGTAATTCTTTTGGCGACTCTGGGCTGTAACCAAGCATTGGCGAATCATAGTGATCTTCTCTATCGTTTCCAGCACCAAGTCGGATCCCAAAACCACGGCTTCTCCCGCATCTGCCCAACACACCAATGACCTATATGGCCTGCCATACAAAGCCTCGAAAGGCATCATTCCAATGTTAGACTGATAGCTATTATTATATGTAAACTCTGCCAATAGCAAATAATCCTCTCGAGAACCCCAAAAATTGAGTACACAAGTTCTCAGCATGTCTTCTAGAATTTGTATAGTACGCTCGGACTAATCATCCGTCTGAGGATGAAAAGCAGTGCTAAAAATCATATTCATCCCCAAAGCTACCTGTAGACTCTGCCAAAAGCGTGATGTAAAATGCGGGTCTTGGTCGAAAATAATGGATACAAGTACTCCATGTAACTGAACAATCTCACTAACATATAACCTATTCAACTTGTCTATGGAGTCCTTCACGTGGATGGAAAGAAAGTGCACAGACTTTGTCAGTCTATCAACCGCAAACCAAATATATCATGCCCCTTAGGCAACCTACGAAGTCCAAACAAAAAATCCATTGTGATGTTCTCCCACTTCCATTTCGATACTAGCAACAACTGTAACAACCCTGCTGGCCTCTGAGGTTCTGCCTTTACTTTCTGACAAGTAAGGTATCGAGAAACAAACTAAACCACATCCCTCTTCATTCCTTTCCACCAAAACTGACAGCACATATCATGATACATCTTGGTACCTCCCGGGTGCACTACAATACGAGAATGGTGAAAATCTCGTAACACATCATCACGGCATGATGCTGGCACAAATACTCTCCTAGCAAATCTTAAACTCTGATATGGACTCACAATCCATCCCTTAGTATCTCCCCCACTGGCAATATGTTCCCGAAACATCTGATCTTTCTAATTTATTTGTTGAGCCTCCACAACACGGGCAATCAACATGGGTCACAACACCACTGAAAATATGGTCGCACCATCCTTTGTCTCTCCGAGACACAAATCAAACTCGACAACCTCCTAAAGCATATCCCACTCTCGTATGGCGATAGAAGCTAGCGAACCATGGCATCTCCTGCTAAGAGCATCGGCCACGATATTGGCCTTCTTGGTGTGATACTGAAGATCAAAATCGTAGTTCGTCATAAATTCCATCCACCTTCACTGGCATAGATTTAGGTCTTGAGAAAATAAATATTTCAAACTCTTATGATCCGAGAAAACTTCAAAATGCTCACCATAAAGATAGTGCTGCCATGCCTTCAAGAAAAAAACTACAGCTGCCAACTCTAAGTTATGTGTCAAATAATTCTTTTCATGCGTCTTCAATTCCCGAGATCTGTAAGTCACAACCTTACCATCCTGCATTAAAGCACACCCTAAGCCATCATGCGACGCATCACAATATACTGTATAACCCAAACCTTGTTCCAAATTAACCAACACATGTGCACTCGTCAATCTCTTCTTCAGATCCTAAAAGCCAACTCACAAGACTTACTCTAAACAAACCTGACTCCCTTTCACATAAAGTGAGTCATCGGCGTGGCGAGTCGAGAGAAGTCTTTCACAAACCATCAGTAGTAGGCTGCTAAACCAGAAAGCTACAAATATCCAACACATTCTTCAGTCGTTCCCAACTCATCACTAAATTAATCTTTAAAGAGTCCACAGATACTCCATCTCCAAACACCACATGTTTAAGAAACTTCACCTCTGGCATTCAAAGCTCACACTTCTCAAATTTTGCATACAATCAATGCTCCCTTAGAAGTTGTAGAGCAATACGTAGGTGTTCTTAATGCATCTCCCTTGACGATGAATAGATAAGAATGTCGTCCACAAACACGACTACAAAACTGTCAAGATACTAATGGAATATGGAGTTCATCAAGTCCATGAATGTCACAGGTGCATTCGTCAAGTCCACCAAGTTCGTAAATACACGCATCCTCAATGATGCCACTTGATCTCTGATCGTAGGTCTCAAACCCCTCTCAAACTGCTTTGCACGTAATTTATCTATAGCTACAACGTCTCATGCAAAACGGGATAAGCTGGTGAATTTCGCCTCGTACTGAACCACAGTCATAACTCCTTGGGTGAGTGAAAGAAATTCCTCCTAGATTAAGTCTCTAGAGGACTCAGAAAAGTATTTCTCCAGAAATACTTTAGCAAAAGCTACCCACGTAACTTCCACTGAAGTTTTAGCAAATTTTCACCATTCATGGGTGTCACCCCTCAGCTAAAAAGTAGCAAATGCAGCCCGCAAGTCCTCCTCGACTATATGTAATGTATCTGGAATCCTCGTCAGAAGCTCCAGCCTCTCTGTGGCCACTTTAGGATCAGGATCCCCAACAAAGGTAGGAGGGTCAAGACGTCGGAACTCCCACATCACAACAGTCACCCTCAACTCAGGTTCCCTTGCCCCTCCCCTAGCGGTCTTGGCTAGCTGATAGATGGAACCCAGAATCTCACGTAGCAACCCTACCCCATTTGCTGGTCCTTGGAGAGCATTATCTTCCCCAGCATCAGGGATTGGCACATCCCCTTGGCCTAAACCACAGCCACGGCCTCGTCCTCTATGCGTAGACATAACTTCTATATGAAAGAAACATAGAGCATAACAACATAAGATTCAATCATCATGTTATTACAGATATTAGCTACATAATCATGCTAACACTTAGCCATTTAAGATCATGTAAATAGACTTCACGTACCGAAGAGTACCATTAAGAGTGATGAATCAATTTGGGTAACCTACTTAGATTCCTTGCTAGAAAGTATGTCGGCCAAACACATTTCTAACTCGGCTTCTGAGTTTGTTAATCCAAACGCCCAAAGGTAGGACTAATAAATTCTAAGGTCTAACCTCCATGCTCACATATACATGGCATCCTCATGCTTAACATGTTATTATCACCATGTTATAAAAATAGTCAAATACATGCAATCAAGCAAATGCAACCATCCTCACAAAGTGATACAACCTCTCCTACGGCTCTTAGGTATTCGAACCTAGAGCTCTGATACCAATCTGTCATGCCGAAAAACCTGGGCCATGTGAACCACCTAAGAAAAACTATTTTACAAAACCAAGATCCACCAAAACTACCCGAATCCAAACGATTTAAAACACAGATAGATAATGAGTTCAAAACCTTTAAGAGACGCACAATCGAGGGTTTATTTTCAGTAAAAGAGTAACCCAAAAGAATGAGGTCTAGGTTCCGAGAGCTAAACTTTAAAAACAAAACACAAATTTTTTTAAAACATGCCTAGACCGATCGATCTATAAAAAGATTGATCGATCGGCCTTGACAGTTCTCAGATTTTCTCATGCCTACCAAACAACCGAGACATGCAAAAGATCAATCGACAGACTGATCGATCGGTCTATCGATCGATTTGGCTCTGAAAAGATTTTTAAAGCCAAACCTTGGAATCTAACACTTAGAAAATATTGTACTCTTTTTCAACACATACAAGGCAAATTAGAAAAAAATCTTTAAAAGTGCCAAAAAAAAACTTGATCCAAAACCTCCCTCGAGGCGCATAAGTTCAATTTAAACGATAAACCAACCAAAAACCATCATAAAATATTGAGATCTCCCAACCTAAAATCCATTTTCAATCATAGATCCTTAAGTTCAACCATCCTGAGGTTCCTCTCATACATACAAGCATACATGCATGTATGTCATAGCCTTAAGGCTTACAAAACAAATTCCTTCATGTAGAAAACGAAACGAAATAAAGATTACATGGTTCTGTGGGCGTTTTATTAGGTCTCACGTGGAATGTTCCTAATATCTATTATTTTTTAGAAAAACGTTCTTTTCTTTTCAAAATAAGAAAATTCAAGATATCTGAACATCCTTTTTAGAAAAATGAAGTCACCACTTCATTTTTGAGAAAAATCAAGAAAAACAAAAAGAAGGCTGCGGGTCTTTTTAAAAGCAATGTAACCAGAGAAAAAAAAGGTCTGAGGGTTAAGGTATGAAAATGGAAGGTATAAGGCACCTTTTTTGCCCAACCATGAGGTTGGCCTCTACTTTGTTAATTTTGATTCTTGTTGTAAATTTTTTAAAGGTAACATATATAGAACGGGAGGTTAAAGAGAGTTCAAATAAAAGTAAGCAACGAAACAAAATCCTAACTATGATTCTTAGGGTCACGCAACTTGGTTATTATTTGTAGAAATGCCACACGTATCATTTGAGCAAAGCAAAGCAAAAAACATGCGAATAAGCGGTAAACAAATAAATAAGATTCTAAGAGCCAGGAAGTCAGGTTGAGACGTCGACTTATACAGGGTCTTGCCGGAGGCGATGAAAAAGAATTCCTGTCTTTAGAAGTCAATCCCACTAAACTACACTTGTATGCTTGACATGAAAAGTAGAGGCAAGCAGAGTCAAAGGCCGAGCCTCAACCAGCAAAAGGGGACAGCTATGCCAATCCAAGCAAAGCAACTAGAAGCCCACTCTACCATGCAACAATTTTTTTATAACTAACATGCTATAAACAAGCTGTACAGAATAAATAGAAAAGATTCAAACATCATATTTAAACTACTGGTCATGCACAAAACTCATAGCCGTAGCAACACGTGTTGCGGCCGTGACAAACATAGTCACCAAACAGGCGACCGTGACAAAAATAGAATTACTGCAAAGAATAGAATAAAAATACAACATGGTCATAACAAATAAGTGTCGCGGCTATGATTTTTTAGGGATACAGAGAGGGTATATACATCGCACATGGCCTAGAACAGGCTTAAATGAATAGGATATGCAGGACAAATACCATAACCTATTGTATCAATGCTAGATCTACTATCCTTCATCCTTCGTACAAGCAATAACTCTACACAAAATATACAGAATATTAAAAATAAATAACATAAAGCTTAACACACATTTACATGTTACTGTTCTCTTATCAACATCACGACTGTATCAAAGGGATATGGTGGCCATGACAAACACGAAGGAAAAAGAGGTGGCTGTGATATATACATAACTCAGCACATACAGTATGAAGGTATATGGAATGGAGACCATAGCCCATTTGGTCTAGACCAAATCTATCATTCATTACCCAATAGGAAACTAAACAGAGATAAAGAAAGAAAGAAATACTAAACAGAGCAATAAAATGATGTACAACCTTAAAATAAACATATAACAGAGAGTTTTGAAGAGGGTTTTTGCATTTTTGCCGTTAAAACAATATCACGACTGTAACACCAGGATGTGGCGGCCGTTACAGGACATGTTCGTGACTATGGGTTTGACAAAACATATGGTCATGACATAAGAAAGTGATGGCCGTTATGTTCCAGAACCCCAGTATGCTTTTGATGTGTTCAGTGTGCTTGTGAGCGTCAAAATAGAACGTAAACAACTGTAAATATATGAAATAGAAGGCTATGAGTATACTGCTAATAATGAAAGATTTGGAGAAAATGAATATTTACATTGAAATGAATGATAAACAAGCAATAAAACAATAGAAACTTTATCCACGACACTCTCGGGGGAAGAAGATGAGGGTTTAAGAAGAGTCGTGAGATCCTAAGATTATCTCGTGTGAATATCCACCTCGAATGGCCCCTCGATGGTGAGAATACAATATCTCCAAACCAATATACGTGCCCCAAGAACTCCTCCGAGACAAGAAACAACACAAACGAGGCTCGAAAAGTGTAGGATTGGTGGGAGAATATCGAACGGGGGAGTATTTCGACAGAGTTTAGGCCTCTAGGTATGTCTCTCTCTATTCTACTTAGAATCGCCGCCTATTTATAGGCAAAGCGAGCAACACAGACCCCTTTTGAGATACTGCTACCTGTCCAAAAAGGGATAATAGTGACAACCGCTACCTTTTTGCTTTTGTAAAGTGCCAACCGCTACCTTTATAGCGGTGAAAAAGACAATCTTGACTTTCAAAAGTCAGGACCTAGATAACAAAGCAACGGCCGTGACAAATAAAGTCACGGCTTGGTTTAGGGTTTTCAAAAAGGTTACGGTCGTGGGAGTAAGGACACGGCCTGTTTTAGGGTTTTCAAAAAAGTAGTGGCCATGTGAATTGGGATGTCACGACCTAAAAGTTGTTTATGGTTTTTGGATTTTGAGCCATAATCGTGATCTTGCTTGCTTTGAAGTATCTTTGAGCATGATTTTCATACTTTCTTCATTGGGGCGCATTTGAGATGGGTGCCTAAGATTCGACTTAGTCAGATTGGAGTGTCTACAGGTTCATACAACCAAAAAGAGAAAACTAAGCGTTTTCTAATTATCCACTGTCCTTCAAACTACACTATACTAAGCCAAATCATCTAGATCACTTGGAATTGTTTAAATACAACAATGTGAGCCGAAACCCAATAGGAATAGACTAGCATGAATTACAAACATAGTATGCAATCATGAATTATATGAACAACTCGAAAACGCCAAACTCAAAATAGTTTTCCATCCTTAAAAACAACAAGTTTTCATATAATCCCACAACATTCAACAGTCAAACAAATGAAAATAACACGTTACTTTTCAACCAGGTTTCTACAACTCACAATGATTCCTATGTACCGACTCTGCCACCAGGGACAAAGGTAACAACTATTGACTCTTGCCCATTAGCCTAGGTCTGGGGCATCTAATGACCTGTTAGGTAATGACAAGTTCTATACGGAGTTACAACAATAAACGCCTCCCATTGGGGTAACCACTTCATTTACGAGAATTAACCCGAAGGAACAAAGCACCTACTTTCGTAAAATTTTTGAATTTTCACCGAGGACCAATGGAAGCCCACATAAACACATTGTTACGGCATATCTATAGAATCATTAAAAGGCACAAAGCTCAACTACGCACACGTTTGTAAATACACACACTGTGTACAAACGTCCAACGGCATCCAGTCACGTCATCCATAAAACCATGGAGATTGACCAACATTTTCAAAATGGCTTCCCACCATTCCAACTGAATCGTTTCAAAACCAAGGCTCAACACCAAGGGTTAGCTCCAAATCTCCAAAATCTTGTTTTCACAACATATAAACAAACCCCTTCGATTTTCAAAACTCATCTTTTCAAAAATCACAGTCACACACGTTCACCAACTTTGTAATAAACCACAAGGAAGCATAAAATACTTTTTATCCAATCAAACGAGGTTTACACACAAAGTCAAACATTTATAGCATTTTAAAACGGTAAAAATGCATATAAATTGCATGTAGCACCTTGTTAGTATAAGATAGTCTAGAATCCTACCGTAGAGAGTTAAAAACTCGATGCTTTAACTTCTTACAAAAAACCAACGTCGTCGAAACAAGATTCTGTTCAGATAAATACGAAGCCCTAGGCTTGTACAACACCGTTCCTCTCTCGCAACGCCAAAAATCACACTCGGGTAAGCCAAAAGCTATAGAAAAGTCTAGGGTTTTAAGTTTTCTTCTAGAGAGAAGAGAAAGAAACTTGTTTGAGAAGTTTTGAACCAAAAACTAATTAAAGTAGTCTGTCTCGCGCACACTTAACCTCGACAGATCAATTGATCGGTTCAATCGGTCCCGCCTAAAAAAAATTTCAACTTTGCACCACTAAGCCCAAATGGTCCGGAATTAATCATGTTATGTATTTCTAAGCCATCACATGCATACATCCCATAAAACAAACTATTTTACAACATCCATATCCAATATATAGCACGTCGACGAAATATATAACAAAATAAAATGGTACCGAGCCTCACAGAGGATGCTAACTTTCTCCATTTTTCTCTTGCCCAAAGCAAACATAGCATAAACAATGGATTTTAGAAGTGTATTTGCTGAAAAATATGATAATTGTAGAAAATGAGACATTTGTTATAAAAATGAAATAATATTTTGGTAGAAAAATAAGGAATTTTACAATGTCTCGTTTCTTAACATATGAGACATATTTTTAGAACAAATAATATATTATATTGATTGCATTTCATGTATGAATGAATCATTACTTGTTAAATGACTCAATTTTATATTAACAAAGTGAAATAATATATATGATTGAAAGGTTAATCTTTGAAATGCTTCATTTGTTCAAAAATGTCTCATTTATATAAAATGAGACATTGTAAAATGCTATATTTTTCTATCAAAATACGGTTTTATTTTTTCGAAACAAATGTCTCATTTATTGCAATCACGCATTTTTAACTAAATATGCTTTTTAAAATCTTTCGTTTCTCTTTTGTTTTCTTCTATAAAGATAAAAAGAATGAATTTTTAACCACCATCTTATCTTCAATCACACTAGAACTAAGGATCATCAGCGGGCTGGGCCGAGCTAGCTCCGCTCACAATTAGTGCCCAAGCCTGCCCACGAGCTATGCCTGACGGACAATTTTTTGTGACGGGCCGGACTTGAACTTAAATTATTAAGCCTAAGACCCACCCGATGGGCTTAGCCAGGACAGGCTAATGGGCGAGCTAACAAGCTTTTATATTTGTTTTTATCGGATTCATTTATTTTGTAAAACTCATTGAGTTTGTTATTCATGCAAAAAATAAAATGCATCCGATATATTTACCTACGTGATTGAAAAACATTTGTTTAACTATTTAACAAAAAAGTATATTTACTATTTATTTATTTATAAATAAGCATAAACTATTCACATAATTATATATATTGGATCAACTTTATTTTTTGTATGAATAATAAACTCAACAAACTCTACATAATGAATGAATTCGATCAAAAAAATATATGCAAATAATTCATTTAAATTGAAAGAAAACCAATTCTGTATCATTAATTTTTTGAGGTTTGGCGGGCTATTGGGTGGGCCGGGCTCCAACAAGCACACTCAAGTCCGGCCCAAGTATTATTCGGGTGGGCTTGGCCAGCTCGAGTATCAAACTTGGGCCTGGTTTTAGCCCAACGAATCGGGTGAACTTAGGCCAAGTAACAGACTAACGGGCTAAATGATGATACTTAACTAGAACCATACGTTATCATTCAAGAGTCTTCAACTTTAGATCATGGAGAATTCATGATCGCCCTTGGAGAGAATATCACAACAAAAATTTTGAGCAATCTTGATCCAATTTTTTGAGAATTTTATTGATATCAATGATTTTCGAATTATAATATTTCTTTTGTTAGAAAACCTAGATTCGTAGAGTATAAATTGTGTATTAGGGATAATTTTGGTATAATAATAAGAGATAAAAATTAATAAAATATTACTTTTAAGTTGAGACTTATCCCTAAACAAATATCTTAACTGAAATTTGGACCAAAACTTTCCTATTAAATAATAATATAAAATAATCTAAAAATTTTTTTTTCAAAACCGGGCTTGATGAGTTGGGTTGACATTTGAACATTCTATTTTACACCCTTGCGTGTCCAAGTATCTTACACTGAGTAGCCAACCAATTAGTAGCTTTTATTATATGGTGTCTCCAGATGTTGATCCGGAGGAATTCATTGAACTAACTTAGCCTGTATTTGGGTTAGTTTATTTTTAAGGTTTTTTTTGCCTTAAAAGTCACAAAAAAGTCAATTGATTTGGCTTATTAGGTTTTTTTCTATTTTTTTCCACTTTTTCTACATAATTTGATACTACTTTTTTATTAAAAAGCCAAAAAGCCTAAAATTCACTAAAAAAACTAATCCAAACACAGGCTAAAAATAATAATAAAATTAAAAAAATAAATTTAATTTCTTACTTTATAATTATCTTTCTATCTTTTTTTATGTTTTATTTTTTTCTATTAATTTCTACACTAATCATTCATCCAACTTCAAATTTTTCACTGTACGCATAATTTATTCTATAATTATTTGGTATTAAAAAAATAAAAAATTGATGAACAGTTTAATTTATAAGTCGTTTACTGTTTTTTATCCAGCATAATATTTCTTAACGTGCAAGATCCATCCTCATAAAAGTTTTAATATGCAAGATCGTCTATTGATGCGTGTATAATTTTTGGGATAAAAATACTCTCTGTACAAATAAATTTATCTGTCTTATTGTAAGCACACGTATAAAGAATACAAATAAATTTATCTGGACATTTCAAAACATATATAAAAAATACATATAAATTTAATTGTCTTATTGAAAGCACACGTGTAAGGTGTTATAACTGAACAGATAAAATTATCTGTCTTATTGTAAGTACGTATGAAGAATATAGATAAATTTATCTATATCTTTTCAAAACATGTATAAAGAATACAGATAAATTTATTTGTCTTTTATTAAAAGTCCGTGTAAAGAATACAGATAAATTTATCTGTCTTATTGTATAAAAAAATTATTTGTTTGTATATTAAATAAATGAATATCAAACAGATAAATTTATCTATTTACTGATTATTTTCAGGTGAAATCACGCAGTTAGACCTTGCATATTAAAATTTTTATTTATGGACCTTACACATTAAAATTTAATTTTTTTAAACATTTGACTAAAATTCTTTTTAAAAAAGCATATAAAACCCTCAATATTATTTATTCATTCTATTTTACTCAATCTCTTTCAAAATACAAAATGGGCCCTAATGTAAAACCTTGGATATCTCTTTTTCACGCCAACGATATCGGTAAAGTGGTGGAGTCCATTGGATTCGTTTTACTTTGTCAAAGACAATTGATTTCAAGCAATCCTTTCCCAAAAGGCTTGATTTTCATATTGTTTATACACACACAGTATTAAGTTAGTATAAGTTTTAAGTTAGAAGTAACAAATCTTACAAGTGCATAATACGATAATTAAGAGAAATCGTTTAAAAAATCAGGTTTCCCTGTTATAACAGTATTGAATTGTCGATTTAAAGGCATAGAAAAATAATTTTTAGTTCTTAAAATTTAATTCTAAGAACTAAAAGTTACCTTTTAAGCTCAACAACTCTGTCTTACTACAGTAGAAAAACACAATTCTTGTTTACAAGGTCAGAAACACTACGTTAGATTATTCTCGAGCGAAACTAGTTTATAACGAAATTTATATACCTTTAAAAAATTAATTGACATTTTTTTTATTTATTTAAGAACTTTTAAACTAAAAGAGCATAAAAGGTACAACAAAAATTAAATAAAATAGCAATTTAAGAAAATAATTGATAATAAACAGTGAGTTTAAGCCTATGTTTGGCTTAATGTTTTTTTCTTAAATTTTTTTTTCACTTAAAAACCTTTTTTAAAAAGGCCACTTATTTGATCTTTTAATATAATTAATTGATTTTTTCACATCTTTTTATATTTATTTTTTTTATAAAAAAACTAAAAAATTAAACAACTTTAAAAAAATAGACTAAACACAAGGTTTAGAAAAATCAACATGAAAATTAACGTAAAGACGAAAATGAACAAGACGTGTAAAGTGGTTACTTTCTTGGGTAACCATAACTTTAGTCTGCGTTAAGTTTACTTGGCAAGTAAAGTTGAAAGCGGTTCGGTTAAAGGGAGATGGGGGTGATCAGTGGGGCCCCGTAACATATAAAAAAGTCGTGAGCCCAATGCAATTACGGAACGTTACGGCTTTTTTTTGTCTCGATCCCCCTTTTGTTTGGTCCAGTGTTTTTTAAATAAAAAAATATTATTTAAATATTTTTTTAAAAGTTTATTTTTTAGCTTCTTACTATAATTATTTAGTTTTTTTATATCTTTTTATATTTATTTTTTTACAAAAAAATCTAAAAAACTTATAAACCTACAAAAAAGTTAAGCCTAACATACGCTGATCGATTATGAAGAGGGAAATTATAAGTTTCTTTCCAAGTATCACATAAATAATAATTTATAGTAATTTTTTATAAATAAAAAATTTAATGTAGATTACGTGAATTACTTTTATTTTTACTTACCTAGCAAAACCTAGCAAATGTGAGTTAATATTATTTCATTCAAAATAATTTTCGCCATATTATAAGATAAATATGGTGGTAACGGCTCAAAGTAATTATTAGTAGTCTTAGAGCACTATGCGGTATTTTTTTATATTGTGATACTATCTAATCATGTAACAAATAATACTTCAAGTAAGACAATGGTGACTCACCCTTGCTGGAAAATAATTATTTGATAGTCCAAAAATATCATATGCCATTGCATGTGTAATGCTTCCATCTAGTGATGTGGCAGAAAATTCTCGGGGTGAAACAATATGAGTTTACTTTTGTTTGGTAAGTAGGAGATAAGAGCGACTTATTTAATGTGCATTGATTTTTTTTTATTTGTTACTAGAACCACATGTTATATCATCTACATAGTATTTTGTGAGAATATCATCTACATAGTACTTTGTGAGTATCTAATGGAGTACGTAAAAAACAAAAAGTGACAAGCTTAATGTGCATAGTATACCACGTAAGCGATGTCACAAATCGACTCAGGCAGCCGATTCTCCTTCTCCATCTTCATCGTCTTCATCAACGACCTTCTCTCTCTCTCTCTCTCTCTCTCTCTCTCTCTCTCTCTCTCTCTCTCTCTACCCTTGAACTCTCTCAACCTCCTTCAAACTCTCTCGGCTTTCATGGCTTTTATTGAACATTTCTCTTTACTTTTCGACCATTCCATCGACATGGCAGGACCTACACGAAGCGGTGGCATCTTCGGGATACTACGGGGTCCCTCCACTGGCGAGAGTTCTTCTATGGGCGCCCTTGGCAGCACGGGTTCTAGTGTTCCTGCTAGTGAAGTCTCCTCCACTAAACCCTCCACTGCACTGGGGCAGGTGATGCCTTTGCTCTTGAGGCAGAGTGAGCTCTTCGTCAAACTGCTGAGGAGGAGGGACGAGCAGTTGTCGCGACACAGGCAGTAGTAGAGCAGGCAGCTACGGATCAGGCGGTTGCAGACAAGGCTGAGGTGGTAGGTTTCTTGGATCTACACGCCGGCGAGGGTATTCTTACACCCTTTGACCCATTCACTTATGCCCCTACACCCCACCGTCTGGGTTCAAGTGGGATGAGGCGGTACGAGCCTCCAGTTGCTGTAGTTGCTGACGACCTGCTTCTTCGCGAGCCTGAGTAGCATCTTTCATTCCAGCGCCCTCCGGTAGGTTCTCCTGTCTCTTCCTTTAATATCAAAGCATGCTTTACCTTTACCCTCTTAAACATAGATGCATGTTTAGGATCCCTTGTGACTTGTGATGTATACATATTTGATTTGAAAATTACCTCATATGAACATGTGATATTGAGATCTGTTAACCAATTGGTCATTAAAACATGTAACCATATGAAATAAAATTAAAAGGACAATAACTAGATAGGTACTTGTGCAACTTGGAGATTTTGGACAAAACGCAGGGACACTAGGATTAGGATTTTTTATGCAAATAGGGGGGGTTCATTTTTTTATTTTTTCAAAAAATCATAAATCTAAGAGGATGGTTTTCATTTTTATTTTTGTAGTTTTCGTTTTTATTTTTTAGAAAGTCACAACATCTAGGGGTGGTTTTCATTTTTATTTTTTTCAGAAAATCATAAAATCTAAGGGGTGGTTTTTTTTTTCTTTTTTCAGAAAATCATAAAATCTAAGGGGTGGTTTTCGTTTTTATTATTTAGAAAGTCATAAAATCAAGGAGATTTAGAATAAAGATTTGCCTGGCATACTAAGGCTTAAGGTGTATAATCTTCTAAGACTTGAAAGAATCGAAGGGTCATCACACACACACGAACCTAGGGTTTGAAAGACTTGCCTGGCTCACTAGGGCTTAGAGTGCCTAGTGTTATATGAATTGAAAGAACCGAAGGGTCATCACACACACACGAACCTAAGGTTGAAAGATTTGCCTGGTTCACCAGGGCTTAGGTTGCCTAGTTTTCTAGGATTTGAAGTTACACACACACGAACCTAAGGTTTGAAAGATTTGTCTGGCTCACCAGGGCTTAGAGTGCCTAGTCTTCTAGGGTTTGAAAGAACCGAATGGTCGTCACACACACACACGAACCTAGGGTTTGAAAGATTTGCCTAGCTCATCAGGGCTTAGGGTGGCTAGTCTTCTAGGGCTTGAAAGAACCGAACGATCGTCGCACACACACGAACCTAGGGTTAAAAGATTTGTCTGGCTCACTAGGACTTAAGGTGCCTAGTCTTCTAGAGCTTGAAAGAATCGAAAGATCGTTACACACACACGAATCTAGGGTTAAAAGATTTTTCTGGCTCACTAAGGCTTAGGGTGCATAGTCTTTTAGGGCTTGAAAGAACCAAAAGGTCGTCACACACACACAAACCAAAAGGTCGGGCCTTTATTGATGCCTCCAGCTTTGTTCGGTTCATACCATTGCTGGGTAGGAACAACAATTACCAGGTCTGGCTAACTGCTTTGGTGGAGAGGTGGTGGGATACCCCCAACACCTTCCACTTCTCCACCTTCGAGGCCACACTGACTCCATTGGATTTTGCCATGCTGACCGGCATCCGAGTTGGAGGAGTTCCCATCCCCTTCGATCCAGACATCACCCGCTCTGCTGATGCTCTAACATATCTCCTGGGTACTGTACCGGTCCAGATGGACAAAGACCGAGTCAGGTTCACTTGGTTCTCTGAGCATTTTCATCACTTTCATTGCACTGAGCCCTACCATTATGAGTGGATTGCCTGTTCCTTCTTGTTGTACATGTTTGGTACCTCTTTGTTCTCGAACCAGGAGAATACTGTACATCTTCATTATCTTGGTGCCCTTTTCTATCTTGACTCGGTGTCCACCTATGATTGGGGAGGAGCTGCGCTTGCGACGTTTTATGCCTTGATGAGGGCCTTGACCCGATTCCCTCAAGAGCTCAGCATAGGGGCATACTAGAGGGTCTGGGAGGTACGTCTTAGTTTTGTATAATGTTAATTTATTTATTTTGTTATCTATTATCTACTCTTCTGCTGAAACATTCTCTTTACAGTTATAAACTTATGAGTTCCTCGGGCTACATGTCCCGGCGAACTCTTTTATTGATCCTCTGATTATCCCCCGTGCTACTTTGTGGGCCCACAATTTGAAGGGGAGGGAGAACAGAGGGAAAGAGTTAGAGAGATTCCGAGCATCGCTAGACCGTCTAACTCCCAACCAGGTACCACTTCTTACTCTATTGTCAATTTATTACTTATTACTTTATCTATTCACTGATCACTGATCACTGCTCACGGTATTATATACTGTTCGTTGCACTATTCACTGACTGTTCTTGATCACTATATTATTCATTATTTACTGATCACTGTACTGGCAACTGAATTTTTATAGGTTTACTGGGATGCCTGGAGGGGAATGGAGAGTAGAGCTGGCGAGGACTTAATGTGCAGCCATGATGCGTCCTTGATGCAGATCCTATTTGAGGGTCCCTTCTACAGAGAATATTATCTGGGAGAGATGATAATTCGACAATCTCTAGGTCTTGACCACTTTAGGATTTTGTTGGCCTAACAAGGTTTCAACTTGTTTTGATGATAACAAATTAAAATTTCTAATTATGCAAATTGAGGGTGTTCACATGAATTTAATGTCACAAGCACAATTGAGAACGCAAAATCAAAGCGATAAAGCATGAAGAATATATTCAAATGGCTATAGTCCATTGAAAAGTAGATTTTCGGGGCTTCAATTTGGACACAAGAATGACCCTATTTGGAATTCGAATGAAGAAGTTATGGTCATTTAAAGTCGAGACAACAAAACAGTCGAGTTCAGTCGACTGAACTACCTATTTCAGGCGACTGAATGTATTCAGTCGATTGAACCTCCCAGGTCAGTCGACTAAGTTGATGAATTTTTGAATTTGGGGTGCAACGGCTAGTTTAAAAATTCCTTATTTAGCCCAACAACTATTTAAGATTTTTTGCCTATAAATACAGCCGTTGAGCTCTAGAAAATATAGAAATAAGCCTTCAATCATACACTCTCATATACATTTATTTTGTGCTTCAAATCATTGATTCTTTGTTCATATTTACAGAGAAAACTTTAGAAATTCTCTATTGAGCTTTCACTTATATATCCTTTAGAGTGAACATAAGTGTGCTTCATCTTGTACTCATTTGCTCGCTGAAGGAGCTGATTCTTGTATATTTTGTATTGTATTCTTGTTGTACTTGAGAAGGTGATTTCTCAAGAGAGACATCTCCACCTATTGAAGGAGAGATGTAGCTCTGCTTTTGAGGAGAGATTGTACTTGAGAAGGGGGCATTCTCAAGAGAGGTTACTCCGCCTATTTACCGCCTATTTAAGGAGTGACTAGTGAAATCCTCACTGTGGTGTGCTGGAGGCAAGAACGTAGACCTGAGCGTCGAGCCTTGTAAATCTCGGTGTCATATCTCTCTAACACTATTTCTTTAATTTTCGCACTTTAAATTCCATATTTACTTGAAATCGTATGTTAGAAATACTTGAGATTATGTGTAGATGTTTGGGATTGCATGAATTAAATTAGTCAAACTTGGTATAAATTTTTTTTTCCAATTTAACCCCCTTTTAGGATTGCACCAACTCTTCAATTGGTATCAGAGCAAGCCACATTTTTAAAAAAAGTTTTTATGCAAAGATTTTATGGTTTCAATTGGTGCTTCTCTTTTTGGTGAGGGACAATCGTCCACTCGACCTTCTTTATTTTGTGGCATGCATTATACTTTTTGAAAATAAAGAATGAAAATTTTTATTCAAACTATGAATTGACATGCTTGGCAAGTTATAGTAAATGGATATTACGTTCCCATGAAATTAGTTAATGAAAATAAAATTCCTAAATTAGATCACGAATAGGATGATAATGACATGAAGCTATTGCAAATAAATTCTAGTATTATTAATGCAATATATTGTGCTTTAGATGTAAATGAATAAAATTGAATTATGACTTGCAATAGTACAAAAGAAATTTAGAAAAAATTAAAAATTATATACGAAAGAACACAAGATGTTAGTGATTCTAGAATAAATAGATTAACAAATGAATATAAGCCGTTTAAGATGCATGCGTATGAATCTATTTCAGACAGGTATACTCGTTTCACTCATATCATTAATTCTTTAAATGCTCTTGGAAAGACTTACTCCTCTTATGAATTATTAAGAAAAGTGCTTAGGGGTTTGCCATCGGCTTGGGAAGCAAAGGCAACGGCCATCACGGAAGCTAGAGACTTAAAGAAGACGAGCTTGGATGAACTCATCAGGTCACTTCTTACCTATGAGATGGCAATCAATGGTAGAGTAAACGAGTTCAACAAAGGAAAAATAGTCTTTAAAGCGTCTAATGAGAACTCAAGTGATGAAAAGGATAAAGATCTTGATGTAGAATTCATCTCTAAAAAGCTTGAAAATTTCCTAAAGAAGGATAAAAACCTTGCAAGAAAATTTCAAGGCTCAAAGATGGACAAAAGTGATTCAAGCAAAAAAGAATCAAAAAGGAAAGATTCCAAAAAGAAGAAGAACAAAACCATGAAGGCCACCACACGGGATGAAATTGACTTAAACACTTCAAATGAGGATTCATGCAATGAGAAGGTATCAAATATTTGCTTTATGACTCATATTGATGATAAGGAAAATTCTAATCCTACATGTAGTTCAAATGAATTAAATTCTTGTAGTAATGAATCATGTGATGAATCCTTGCCTACATATGAAGAACTTCAAAAAGAGTTATATAGTTTACATAATTATTTTTTTGAAGTTAGGTAAGAAAAATTCTTCTTTGAAAATGGAAATTAAAAATCTCTCAAATAAACTTATTGAGTTGAAATAATCTAATAAGATTTTTGAAAATGAGCATAAAATTGAAATTTCCACGTTGGAAGAAGAAATAACAATTTAAGAAATGAGCTTGAAAGCATAAAATTATCCTCTTGTAGTAAAAATGAGATTATGGATTTAAAGAGAATAATTAAGGACTTGTAAGCTTCCTCAAGTAGTAATTACTCTAAAAATATTTATACTAAAACTACTTGTTTATATTGTATGAAAAAGGGTCATATTAGGTATACTTGCCCTTATAAAAGAAGAAGAGGTCTTGACAAAAATATCATTTGAAAAGTGAAGGATATTTCGAATGCTAACTCCCATAGACCCAAGAAGGTATGAGTATCAAAAGATTTCATCTAAATTTGTTTTGTAGGGCTTGAATGCCTCCACTCAAGCGAATAAGTAAATCATAGTAAGTGGAAGATCAAAGCACATGTGGGATGTCAAGTCAAGCTTTAAAATGGAATATTGCTTGGAACTTGACAAAACTAGTAAGAAAGTGGTCAATAAAAACTCTTATAGTATAATCTTGCCTATCTATTCTAATATTTACTTTTGTATCACTTTTGGAATTATAACTATGTGCTCTTAATGTCCATCAGTCGTTTGTCATAAATGATTATGAAAAATGACTCCTTGTATAAAAAAATGATTAAATATCATTTTGAAAGTCATTAATATGTAAATTGGATCATAAACATCTTTGTTGAAAACTTCCTTAATTCATAATATGTGCTATACCTTAGAGAAAATTATTTTACGCACTATAATTTTTCATATTCAATTGGTAGTAGTAACAAGTATGCACTTTTGTTTCTCATACTCAATTGGTACAATAATATTTTTCTTGCACATTGATTGTTAAATTGGCATATAGGGAAATATTATTATTATTCAATTAGTATGGATTGAAAATCTAAAGCATTTAAAATTAAATGGGTTCAATGGATCAAATAAGATAAATATGGCATTGTTGTCCTAATTCTAAGCTAGATTGGTGGCACAAGGTTTCAACCTATGCACCAATAAGTACTATGGAAGTCATTTGCATATTATTTTTCCATGCTCTCCAAGTGGTATGGTTTTGACACTTTAAAAGTGTCTTCATGAAAAAATTTTAAATGAAAAACATCTTATCTTCACTTTTGGAGTCAAAATGGTATTTTTCAATAATTTTACAAGAAAGGGAGAGAAAATGCTTAATGAATGATCTTATTATTGTGTTTCTACTTTTTGATGATGTCAAAAGGGGGAGAATAATTGGAGTAAAATGTAAATCATTTTTGCATTCCTTTTGATATGTCAAACAGGAGGAGGCTTTGTGTATGTCTTATTGATGTTTTATTGAAAATTATATCTTGAAAATGCAATTTATCGCATCCATTGGTCAAAATGTTTTTAAATGTCTTATTGATTTTTTATTAAAAATTATATCATGGAAATGCAATTTATCACATCCATTGGTCAAAATGTGCTTAAATGTCTATCACTTGAAAATTCACAGTCTATAAATTAATTGTGTTGTATTTTCTAAATCTTGGTTATATGTATATTGTTAGGAGGAGTCATGTAAGGAAACCTTATTTTGCTCTTTGTTTGTGATCATCAAAAAGGAGGAGATTGTTAGCCTAACAAGGTTTCAACATATTTTGATGATAACAAATCAAAGCTTCTAATTGTGCAAATTGAGTGTGTTTACAAGAATTCAATGTCACAAGCACAATTGAGAATGCAAAATAAAAGCCATGAAGTATGAAGAACATATTCAAATGGCTATAATCTATGGAGCACTTGAAGACCAAGAGAAAAGACTTGAAGATTTTCTAAGTGTAATTGCACTAGGACCTATGTAAATTCGCATACCATTAGTTATATTTGTGAAAACTCATAGGTGACCTTAGTTGAACCCTAGGTGCTTAATATTTCATAGAAAATCATTTTCAAAGTATAAAATGTGTTTTAAAATGTTTCAAAAGAAGTTCGGCAAAAAATATACAAAAAGTGTGTGAAAAAAATTAACATACCTTCAGTATTTTGATCATAACTTTTTGTACAAACTGAATTTTGTTATGAGGTTGGAACCATTGGAAAGAAGACTTATGGGGCTTCAATTTAGACATAAGAATGACCATATTCGGAGTTTAGATGGAAGAGTTATGGCCATTTCAAGTCAGAACAACAGAGCAGTCGAGTTCAGTCGACTGAACTACCTATTTCAGGCGATTGAATGTATTCAATCGACTGAACCTCCCAAGTCAGTCGACTGAGTTGACAAATTTTTCAATTTGGAGTGCAACGGCTAGTTTAAAATTTCCTTATTTAGCCCAACGGCTAGTTAAGATTTTTAGCCTATAAATACAGCCTTTGAGTTCTGGAAAATGTAGGAATAAGTCCTCAATCATACTCTCTCATATACATTCATTTTGTGCTTTAAATCTTTGATTCTTTGTTCATATTTTGAGAGAAAATGTTAGAAATTCTCCATTAAGCTTTCACTTATATATCCTTTGGAGAGAGCACTAGTGTGCTTCATCATGTACTCATTTGCTCGCTGAAGGAGCTAATTCTTGTACAATTTCTATTGTATTCTTGTTGTACTTGAGATGTTGATTTCTCAAGAGAGACATCTCCACCTATTGAAGGAGAGAGGTAGATTCGCTTATTAGGAGGGATTGTACTTGAGAAGGGGACATTCTCAAAAGAGGTTATTCTGCCTATAATAAGGAGAGAGGCTGCTCTGCCTACTTAAGGAGTGACTAGTGGAATCCTCACAGCTGTGTGCTTGAGAAAAAAACGTAGGTCTGAGTGTCAAACCTTGTAAATCTTGATGTCATATTTCTCTAACTCTATTTCTTTAATTTTCGCACTTTAAATTCCATATCTACTTGAAATCATTTGTTAGAAAATACTTGAGATTACATGTGGATGTTTGGGATTGTATGAATTAAATTAGTCAAACTTTGCATATAATTTTTTCCCAATTCACCCCTTTCTTGGGATTGCACCAACTCTTCAGATTTCGGCTGCTCCTCCAGTTCATATGTACTGGACAGACCTTCTGAGCCCAATCGAGATATTACTAGAGACGATGGGGACTCATGCTACAGAGCTATTGGGGCCTGAGGGAGATTACTCAGCATGGGCCTAGGCACATCTGTTAGGGTCACTAGGTCCTGGACCAGCCTCACCTGCTGGACGGATGAGGGGACGAGCGCCGGCGCTTCTTCCTGATGCTGCTTCACAAGCTGCTACTGCTGCTACTAGAGGAGCTGCTGCTGGAGTTGGAGCAGTTGAGGTACCCTGGACTGTTTCAGTTCTCGTGATCGGGTATCCCTTCAACATCCCCATCCCCTTTTCTCCGGCCCTGGAGTACAAACTGGTTCTTGGCTTGGTTTGACTTTCTTTTTTCACATCTTTTCTCTTTGATCTTCTCTATGCTTAGAGTACTCAACTCTTATTTCCTCTTGGCATGTGGATCAGGCTTGGCTATACTGTCTTATGCTTGTGGTGAGCGGTATGCAGACCCTGATTCGTCAACAGGATTCAGCCCTCCGTGCAGCTGAGGTGTCTTTACTCCTCAATCAGTTGAGATAGAGAGTTTTGAACCATTTTCTCTTTTATTGCATTCCCTTCTCTGTCTTACCTTTTATTCCTTCATTCTTCCATAGCCACGTGCCCCAGCCCAGAATGTTGCCGAGCCACGGGTTCAGGGTGAGTCACAGGTTCCAGCTCCTGCCCCATTTTGAGGTCGTGGGTCCCGTGCTTTCTCCTGAGCTCGCTATACTCGAGGATCCATTTCATCTGCTCAGAGCCATTCCTGAGTTGTATCTTCTTCTTCTGGCAGCGATGGTGATGACAACGATGATTTGGAGGAGCTATTTGATTCGTCCGAGGCTGGCCCTTTAAACATTGGTCCCTCTTTCGGCCGAGTTCGTCAAAGTCATTGTGAGAGAAAGAGAGATACTTTCCCCCCTTTTTTTACTCATACTTTCTGATATTCCTTTTGATATATTTGGTTTTATGGGGTTGCGTTCCCCAGTTCTATTTATTGATAGGCCTGGGTGCCCTTTTTTCATATATTTGATATACTTGGGCCTTCATGCCAGTTACTTCTCTGCTTATACAGCTATTTGCATGTTTCTCTTTGTTACTGCTTAAACTTTTTTGGATGTACTATGCATGATACAAGTCTCGAAAGAAAGTTCATCTTTATTACTTAGCGAGCATGGATGTTTGATTCTGATGACAAAGGTTACAGAATACAAAAACTGCGAAAAGGGGATAAAATAGAGTGCTCGCCACCTTTGAAAGTGGCGGTCGCCAGGTTTGAAGATGGCGGTCACCACAAAGTACAAAAGACATATGGTAGTCACTAAAATTGGAAGGTAGCGACCATGTACTGTGTATCTTTTAACATGGCGGTCCCATTCTCCAAGGTGGCGGTCGCTACATTCATTGTACATTTTTTGATCTTTTTGACGTCTAGCCTTCTCATGCCCTATAAGTATTGACTATGGTCCTCCATTTTCTTTCCCTTTCACTTCAATGGCCTCCTTCCATACTTTCTGTATGGATCGAGGAGTTTTTACATGTTGAACGCCTGAACTTTGCCTCATTTGGTATTGACTCCTTATTCTCCTCGATGATTGTCAAGATAAATGAACCACTACTATGGGCTACTACACAACTGTGGGACCCACAATCTTATTTCTTTCGCTTGGTCTTGAGGAACTATGCCACACTGTAGAGGAGTTCGCCACCATTCTAGATCTGACCCCGAGAAAATCTATAGTTATGTTAGCTTTCTTTCTCTCTAATCGGCAACAGATAATACAACTATGCGGCTTATCGAAGATGGAGGCTTCCCTCTTAACATCTGATGACTGCCTCGATATTCCATGGATCATAGACAGATTTTGTCCCACTGGCGACCTCAGTGATCTCGGTCTTTAACTACGGCGCCTTCATGCCTTGTGCTTCTGCCTTCTTGCTCGTTACCTCCTGGTTTCTTCTAATGGACAAGTCAACTACTCGCTAGTTGATATTGCGGGTCAGATGTCATAAGAGAAAGACTTTGTCCCAATGAAACTTGTTCAGACTCTGATTGGCTTGGACGCTATTTGTCGAGGAGAGACAGCTACTTTTGCTGGCAGCCCCTTGCTTTTTTAGGTAAGCTTAAAGCCTTTCTTTTCGATTTCTCTCAACAGTCTTTTAGACACACTTCCTTTGACCCCTGGATTAATCACCTCCCACTTGTTTTTTAATCTTCAACGATCAATTTATTTCCTCTTTGAGCCTTTGTCGGGGCTTTCTACTGTGCCCTAGAGCAGGTTAGTTTCAACCCAACTCAACCATTACTATTAATTTTACTGATTTCTCTCAATCTATCCTTAACCCTTTGCATATCTGGTTGATGGAGAAAGTGAACCTTATGCAGAAATCGGCTACCAATAGGTATAGTGCAGCGGCCCTTATTTATCGCCCTTATTATCATATATGCACTATCGAGACAACTTGGAGACAGTATCTTTCCTCTCTGGCAGAAGCAGACATTACCTGGCAATGCTCTTGGCGGTAGATCCCCACCATGACTTTGAACACCATGGACCATCACGACGTCCTACTGATTGGCTTGCGACAATCTACTTTCTATTACCCACACCGGATCATGCAGCAGTTCGATCGCAGTCAGATCGTATTCCATGGTGTTCGAGGTCACTTGCACTCATCTTCACTTCAGGCCCCACCATTTCTGTCGAGGTATCAAGAGGCTTGGCCATCTTGCTCCCTGATGGAGATGCAAGAGCTGCAGTGTCCGGAACTCCCTGACGAGTACAATGCATGGCTAATCCAAGACAAAGAGAAATGAAAGAAAGAGAAAGAAAAACAGGAAGCAAAGAGGAGGAAGATTTGAGGAACTTGCTTTATTTTTCAGATTTCATGGCCTTCTTTTATTATTTTTTAGAGTTTGGGACTTGCGCGCCTGCCTTTTTTGAAAACCTTATAACTGATGCTGAAAATAAAATATTCCACCTTTATTTTGAAAAAATTTCGTAATTATCTTAAGTTTTTCAATTTTTGCAATATGAATGACATTATTTTTAGAATTTAAAGACAAATTTGCATTGATCTTACTTGGATTCAAAACTGGCTAAAACAAAGAATGTGATCGGGCTTCTTAAAAGAAGTTGCCTAAGTATCCCAAGAAAGTAGAATCAGGCCTTAAAGTAGTTCGAGCTCGATTTACGCTCCAGCATTAACACTCTCCTTTTGAGGTGTTCTAACTTTTGCCATGGTCGCCCTTTCGAGTTTTTGGCCTTGCGGGCTACTCTAACTTTTGTCTAGGCTACCTTTTTCAGTTTTCAACCTAGCGAGCTTTTATTTTATTTATTTTTCTCTCAAGGGTAGTAATTCTTGAGCATGTCCAAATTGATTGGAGTCGAGAACGTTTTGCCATCCAAATCCATGATAATTGCTGCAACAACGGTCATAATGGTTTTGATTAGAAACTGCCTGGACCAGTTTGGCTTGAACTTGCCCCTTGGGTCGAAGATGGCAGCCCTGATCTCCTTAAGAACTAAGTCACATTCTCTCAAGTCCCAAGTCTTGACCTTCTTGTTGAATGCACGAGCTATCCTCTTTGGGTATCCTTGCATATGAAATAAAACCTGCAGTCTTCTTTCATTAAACAAAAGCAGCTCTTCCATCCGATTTCTCTTTCATTCTTCCTTTGGAATACTGCCCTCAGCCACTACTCTTAATGAAGGGATTTCCACCTCAATAGGCAACACAGCTTCCATCCCATACACTAAAGAATAAGGTGTGGTTCCTGTTGAAGCTTTAATCGACGTCCTGTACCCCTAGAGGGCAAACGGTAGATGTTCCGGCCAATCTTTATGTGAGATGATCATCTTTTATAGAATCTTCTTTACATTCTTGTTTGCTGCTTTGACTACCCCGTTGGTTTGTGGCCGATATGGTGATGACTTGTGGGCCACTATCCGATATTCTTTAAAAAGGTTCAAAACCTCACCTTGGAAGTGCGAGCTATTATTTGAGATGACCTCATGAGGAAACCCGTATCAACAAATGATATTCTATTTGATGAACTTAGAGACGTGAGAGGCTTTTAATACTGAGTAGGAGGCAGCTTCCACCTACTTAGTAAAATAATCAATAGCCACCAAAATGAACTCATGCCCATTTGAAGCCTTCGGCATTACCCTGCCAATCACATCAATGTCCTATACTGAAAACGGCCATGGGAACGTCAGACTATACAGCTGGAATGGGGGAATGTGTATAAGGTTCACATAGATCTGAAACTTATGACACCTTCGCACAAACTGTATGCAATCTATCTCCATTGTCATCCAAAAATACACTTATCGTAGGATCTTCTTGGCTAACATATTTCCACTCATGTGAGGTTCATAGACTCCCACATGTATTTCTTTCATCAATTCTCGATCTTCGTCACTATTAACACAGCTTGTTGACTCCAGAATGTCCTCGTTTGTACAATTTTCTCCCACAAATGACAAATTGTGTAGATAATTTCCATATTGCTCTTTTGTCCTTTTTGCTAACAAACTTGGGGTATTTTTCTTTTTCCACGAAATTCTGAATATCAAAGTACCAAGGGAGTTTATTAGTGCTTTCTTCAATTGCAACTGTTATTTCGTATGCTGGTTTGTTCTTCTGCTCAATTATCAATGGTCTCATCCTGACACTGGATGGTATATCAATCATTGATGCCAGAGTAGCCAATGCGTCGACAAACTTGTTCTGTAATCTTGGAACATGAGTGAAAACCACCGATTCAAAGCACAGTATCATCTTTTCCAACTCTTAATAGTAGAGAATTAGCGTTACGTCCTTAACCTTCCATTCTCCTCTTGCCTTTAAGATTACCAATGTTGAATTCCTGATGACTTTTAGTTTCTTTGTCCCTAGCTCTAGAGCTACCTCTAACTCGGCTAAGCATGCTTCATGCTCAGCTTGATTGCTGGTAACTTCAAAGTTGAGCTTTAGGGAGAGAGGAACATGTGATTCTTTAGGAGTGACTAAGGGAACTTCTATTCCACAGCCATACTGATTAGATGCGCCATCAAAATACAGAGTCCATATGTCATCCTTAACTCTCATCAGCTGCTCATCAGGGATCTAGAATTCTACATCTTCATCTCCCTCAATTTGTTGGTCTACTAGAAATTCTGCTACTGCTCAGCCTTTTACAGACTTTCGGATGACGTACCTGAGATTAAACTCTAACAACAACAACAACCACTGGACTAGGCTTCCTATTAATGTCGATTTCTCAAACAAGTACTTTAACGGAACCATCTAGGAAATTACATTCACTGTGAAAGACAACATGTAATGCCTTAGTTTTTGGGAGGCCTAAACCACATATCGCATCTTGGGCCCAGTCATCTTCTTGCTCAAGTAGTAGACTGCCTTCTTGATTTTGATTTTTCCTTCTTGTGCCAGCATGCATCCCATAGTTGAGTTAGTCACTGACAAATAGAGAATTAATGGCCTATCAGGTTCAGGAGGAGCTAGAATAGGTGGGTTTTGCAAATACTAACACACAACTTCAAAGGCGTCTTGGTATTTCTAATCCCATTCAAGCTTGACACCTTTCTTCAATAGGCAGAAAAACGGCTCACATGTGGTTGTCAACTTTGCTATGAACCGGTTGATGTACTTTATTTTTCCTAAAAATCCTTTGACTTGTCGTTCAGTCTTTGGAGGAGGCATTTTCATGATTGCCTTGATTTTCAACGGATCGACCTCGATGCCCCGCTGAGTAATCATGAATCCTAGCATTTTGCCTGTAGTGACTCCGAAGGCGCACTTCTGTGGGATGAGCCGCATCTTGTATTTTCTGATTCTTCCAAAGAACTTCTGCAATGTTATGATGTGACCATCTCGATCCTTGGACTTCACTATCATTTCATCCACATACACCTCGACTTCCTTGTGTATCATATTGTGCAACAAAGTAGTGGCAGTCCTTTGATAGGTCACCCATACATTTTTCAAACCGAATGGCATCACACGATAACAATAGGTGCCCTAAGGTGTAGTAGATGTCGTCTTTTCCCTGTCTTCAGGGTCCATTAGGATCTAATTGTACCCAAAAAACAATCTATGAATGACAAGAGAGCATGCCCCGCTATGCTATCTACCAAAATGTCAATGTGTGGTAGAGAAAAATCATCCTTCAAGCTTGCTTTGTTGAGATCCCAAAAATTCACACAGACTCGGATGCGTTCGTCTTTCATTAGAACCGGAACAATGTTGGCTACCCACTTCGGATACTCGGTTACCATAAGGAATCTATCGTTGATATGCTTGGTGAATTCTTCTTTGATCTTCAGAGCCCATTCTGGCCGTATCTGTCTCAATTTTTGTTTGACCAGTTTAGCATTGAGATACAAATGGATATAGTGTTGAACGATATCGGGATCAATACCGGGCGTATCCTCGTAAGACCATGCAAAAATGTCTTTGAATTCTTTTAATAAGGTTATTAATTACTCATGTTCAACTAAAGATAATGAAGACCTGATTTGAACAATTTGTGGATTAGTTTCATTACCCAGATTAATTGACAAAGTTTCTTTAGTTATAGGTTGAGCGCGCATTTCTTCTTTTCATTTTATTAAAATTTTTATTTCTTCGGGGACATCCCCGTCGAATTCAAAATCGTTAGAAATCGTATGAAATAATTCAAACAAAGCAGAGTAATTAGAAATCTTATTCATTTCATTGATATTGAGAGACGGAATTACAAGATCAAAAGCAGCGGGAGAGAACGCACAGACAGATGTGCCCTCAGACTCAACTTCCAACTCGTTAGAATCAAACAGAAACTTACAAGACTTAGACTTGGACTCAAGACCCATATCATACAAAATACAAAAGTCCAGAGACAAGTTATTGACAATTTTTGTCGCAGAATCCACGATATGGCTGGTATAGTTAACTAGTACTCTGCAACCCATCATCAGGCAGTCTTGATCAGTTATGCGCATCTGGTCAGCAAACAAATCTCCCATGCCTTCCAATTCGTCAGCCCAGTCTTCCTCCCTTTTCTTCTTCTCTTCTTCCTTTTCTCCCAAAGCTTCCTCTTCCTCTGTGTCTAACGGTTGATGGTTAAAGAAAATTTCCAGTCCTGGTAGCTTCTGATTAGTCTCTTCATTAATCTATGCCTCTGGAAAGCCATAGTAAAAAAAATCCTCTCCTTTGACAAAGTAATCATTCAGCGTTCCAAACTATCTGTTCTTCTTTCCCCTCTGCCCTTTCTTCGGCTCCTCTAAATCTTTCTTGGTCGGCTTGTACCCCAAACCAAAGCACTATGAGCTCTGCGTCACTTTGATGGGCTCTGGAATGTCTTGGTGCTTGCGAGCCAACCCCATTCATAGGAAATAGGTCATACGCCTCATCATCGTGATTGCTCGTGGGTTGATGTAGTTCTTCTCCTCTTTCAACAACATCTGCACAGCTGGAGTCTCGTCAAAACTGAATCCACTCAAACACATGTCTCCTTCTCTGTGTTGAACCTCTAGGAGAGTTGAGCCATCTTCTCTTGGGGTTTAAATACTATCTTCCCTGTACGTTGTCACCACTATCCCATTCTTGATCAACTTTAGCTTCTGATGAAGGGTGGAAGGTACTACTTGAACGTTTGGGTCATGGAGCCATGGCCTTCCCAGCAACAAATTAAAAGATGCCGGCACATCCAGCACATGAAACTCAATCGAAGTCTCCAGTGGTTCCATCGATACTGCGAATGACACTAACCCGAGCACATCTCGCATTGTGTTATTATAGGCCCAAACTCCATAGTTACTAGGTGTGAAATGATCTGGCTTTAATCCCAAGAAGACAGCCGTTTTTAGTGGGCAAACATTCAATGCAAACCCGTTGTCGATGAGAGTCACTGGGACGCATTTCTCTAAGCATTTGATAGTGATGTGCAACGGTTTGTTATGGCTCCTCCCTTCTAATAGTAAATCCTTATTAGAAAAGGAATGACCTTCAAGTTCATAGCCAGTAGGATAAGTTCGATGAGTTGCTCTGAAGTTGCATTTATTAAAATATTAGCCTTGTTTAAGACTTTCATCACAACTTGTCGATGCCAATGTGAATCCATCAATAATCCCCAAATACTAACATTGGCTTAAGTCTTCTTCAGCTGCTTCAGTACAGCGTCGTCTTCCTCTTCTTGTTCTTTCTCTTTTTCATTTCCACTGGTTTGTCCATTTTTGAGCTTAACGGGTTTGAAGTGCCACCAGCTCCTAGTTAAATGTTCGACCCCTTCTTCAGGATCCTATAGTCCTGGCACCTAGTTTTTAGCTTGCCTTACCTCATCAACACATAGAGGGCTTTCAAACACCCATAGATCATTCAAGTTTCTGCTCTCTATTCTTTCTCTCCTTTCTTCTTCGTCTTTAATTACCCATGTATTATCAACGTCTTTCCAAATATCTACTCCGATGTAACCTACCTGTTGCTCTCGGGCGGTCCAAAAATTGGTCCATTCTTTCCCATTTGACTTTAGTATAGTTCGAACCAGCCAGAAAGATTGTATTTCGTCAACAAAAACTTCTTCCCCGAAGAGCTGGGGAATGGTGATCCCATCTAGCACATGCCCAAAACCATGTGGCCTCACTGAATAATCCAAAGGCCAATCATTGGCTGGAGTTCACAGCTTAGAGTTTGGATATCATGGCCGTAGGTTTAGGAATAAAATATGACGACCATTATGTTTCACAAAAACGGCCGTAAGAAAAAGGTGACGGCCATAGTACAGTGTTTTGGCATGAAACTTAGAGCAAATTCTATGGGTTGCCCCCATTTCTGGATCTGTAAAAGGGGAAACTGTTATAAACCCCACTGCTCTGGATATCTTGTATCCTCCTTGCATCCTTCATGGCCCACTTTTACAGCAACTCCTTGTTGGCTTGGATGAGCGACTTTTCCCCTGTTGAGCTCTTTAACTTTCTCAACTTTAGTCTAGATGTGCTGTTTTCTCTGCGATCCCTGAGGGTTGATTGGAATCTTCTGAGAAGAACAGCCAAGCCGTGGGATCCCGAGGTTCATGTATCCCATTTTGGTGTTGAGGAGTTATGTCCGATTGTGCCCCTTATTTTGCCGATAGTGCTCTCTTGCTGCAAGTAGTCTCTCAACTCTCCTTTTCTTGTATTTCTCTTGGGTTTTTCCACTCAGCTTTCCCTTTTTGTGTTTTCTTAGATTTTTCCACGTAGCTCTCCTTTTTCTTTATGTTTTCTCAGATTTTTCCACTCAACTCTCCTTTTTCTTTGTTCCTCTCTGGTTTGGCTGATGGAGAAGGTGAATTAGCTAGAGAAACCCATTTCTGACAGTTATAATGTGAAGTCCTTAATTTGTTGCCAGGTTTATCAGTTGTACTGCATCGAGGTTACTTGGCGAGATTACCTAAGTTCTCTGAACGGGGAGGACATTTCTTAGCTATGTCCTTGGCTAAAGATATCTTTCATAACTACCGCAAGCAAAGATAGAACGCAGGGCAGGACAGGAAGAGGATGCAAAGAGAATGAGGACTTGATCTTGCTTTGCTGTACCTTAATATTTTTCTTGTTTCCCTTTTAGTCTCTTAGGATATGGACTTGTGAGTCTCTCTTATATCTTTTGAAAGAGTCTCTCTTATATCTTTTGAAAACTGTATCGATAAAACTAATTAATGAAAGTTTCTCCACTTTTGGTTTGTGATGACTTTTTAAACATTATCAATTTATTAGAAAAATTTAAAACAAGATTTTGCATTCATCGGCTACTTGAAACATGGTTATGAAAAGGGAGAACTTTGAACAAAGGTTTAGACCGAACTTCTGACAGAAGCTACTTACGTATCCCGAAGGAAGGGAATCAGGCTATAACGTAATTCGAGGCTCGGGTTACACTCTAGTATTGATGCTCTCCTTTTGCGGGCTTTCCCTTAGGGGTAGAATCTTTTAAGGTAGTCTGAATTGATAGGTGTGGAGAAAACATTTTCGTCCAAATCTATAAGGACGGCAGTGCCTCCTGACGGCAAGGTCTTGATGAGATAGGGTTCGGCCCAATTAGGCTTGAACTTTCCCCTTGGATAAAAAATATGAGCTCTAATCTCTTTGAGGGCTAAGTCACCTTTCTTCAAGTTTCGAGACTTAACCTTCTTATTAAATGCTCGAGCTATCCTTCACTAATATCCTTAATCATGGAACAGGGCCCTAAGCCTCCTTTCGTAAAAAAGGAGTAACTCTTCAAATCTGTCCCTCTGCCATTCTGACTCAAGGATATTGCTTTCAACCATTACTCTTAGAGACGGAACCTCCAACTCTTTGGGCAAAACTGCTTCCATCCCGTAGACCAAGGCATAACGTGTTGTTCCAATGGAAGTTCTAATCGACGTTCGGTATCCTCAAAGCGCAAATGGTAACTTTTCTGGCCAATCCTTGATTCCTTCTATCATTTTCCGTAGGATCTTCTTCACATTATTATTTGCGACTTCCACAGCTCCATTGGTTTGCAGTCTATTTGGTGAAGACTTGTGGCTAATAATCCAATGCTCTTCCAAAAGGTCTAAAACTTCTCCTTGAAAGTGGGAACCGTTGTCGAAAATTATCTCATGTGGGACTCTGTACCGACAGATGAGATTTTCCTTGATGAACTAGGCTACTTAGGAGGCTTTCTAGACTGAGAGACGATTTCGACCCATTTTGTGAAGTAATCAATTGCCATGAGAATAAACTCATGTCCATTCAATACCTTGGGTGTAACCTTCCCTATAACATCGATTCTCCAAACTGAGAGCGGCTAGGGTAATATCATGTTATACAACTGAGATGGCAGTACATGCATGAGGTTTGTGTGGATCTGGCACTTTTGACACCTCCGGACAAACTGATGACAGTCTGCTTCTATGGTCATTCAGAAATATCCTTGGCGCAGAATCCTTTTAGCCAGCATCATCGCGCATATGTGAGGTTTACAAACTCCTCTATAAATTTCTCTCATCACCTCGCGCCCCTCTTTCATGTCGACACAAAGTTTATTGACTCCCAAAAATTCTCTTTTGTACAGATTTCCCCCACAAATTACGAACTGTGCAGCAAGTCTCCTGATAGCTCTCTGGTTCTTTTTACTAGATTGGCTTAGATGTTCTCCCGTCTTGATGAAATTCCAAATGTCGTGATGCCATGGTATTCGTCATCGGCTGCTTGGGTAATAGTGAAGTTGCCGATCGCGGGTACATCCTTTTGTTGAATTTCTAAAGGCCTCATCCTTATCTCAGGGGGTATGTCTATCATAGATGCCAGAGTGGCCAAGACATCGGTGAACTTGTTCTACAATCTCTGAACATAAATGAATACCACACTTTCAAAGCAGGGGATCATTAACTCGAGCTCTCGGTGTTACTGAACCAGCTTTTCTTCTTTAACCTTCTATTCTCCCTTTGCCTGGGATACAACCAGAGCTGAGTCCCCTATAACTTTCAACTTTCTTGCCTTTAGTTCTAAGGCGACTTTCAATCCAGCTAAGCAAGCTTCATACTCAGCCTAATTGTTAGTGACCTCAAAACCCTACTTAAAAGCCAAAGGGATATGCGAATCATCAGGAGTGACAAGGAGTATCCCTGTCCCATAACCGTATTGGTTTGAAGCTCCATCAAAAAAGATGGTCCACAGGTCCTTCTCAATCTTTAGCACCTACTCATCGAGAAAGTCAAAATTAGGCACTTCTTCTCCGTTGATAGGCTGGTTGGCCAAGAACTCTGCAACGGCTCTCCCTTTTACTGATTTTCTCGTGACATGCTGCAAGTTAAAATTCAGCTAGCATCAGCAACCACTAGGCCAACTTTCTTGTTAATGTTGGCTTCTCAAAGAGGTATTTGAGCGGGTCCATCCTTGAGATTAGAACAACATGGTATGCTAATATGTAATGGCATAACTTCCTGGATGCCTAGACTAACGCCCGATAAGTCTTCTCCAAAGGCATATACTGCCATTCGCATTCGGTCATCTTCTTACTCAAGTAGTAGATAACTCTTTCTACCTTGACTTCATCTTCCTATGCAAGTATACAACCCATTGCTGAATCAGTCACTAATAGGTATAGTATCAAAGGATTACCGGGTTCTAGTGGTAACAAAACTGGAGAGTTTTGCAGATACTTATGTATAGGTTTGAAAGCATCCTGACACTGCTGATCCTACTGAAATTGGTCCCTTTCTTCAAGAGTTGAAAAAGGGTTCACAAGTAGTGGTTAGCTTGGCAATGAATCGACTGATGAACTGAATATTTCCCAAGAAGCCTCTTAAATCCTTCTCGGTCTTTGAGGGAGGCATTTCGAGAATGGACTTGATCTCTAAAGGGTCTACCTCTATGCCTCGCTGTGTGATCATGAATCCAAGCATTTTTCTTTCTATAACTCTGAAGGCACACTTCTGAGGGTTCAAGAGCATCATATACTTTCTAACCCGCTCGAAGAATTTCTTTAGTGCAATGACGTGTTCTTCTCAAGTTTTAGATTTCACGATCATGTCATCCACATATACTTCTACCTCCTTGTGTATCATGTCGTGTAGCAACGTGGTCGCATCCCTTTGGTCGGTTGTTCCCGCGTTCTTTAGTCCGAATGGCATGACCCTATAACAGTAGATACCCTAAGGCGTTGTGAATGTAGCCTTCTCTCGATCTTCTAGAGACATTAGAATCTAGTTATACCCTGAGAATTTGTCCATAAAAGGCAAGAGCACATTTTTGGAAGAAGTGCTATCTACCAATATGTCTATATCGGGAGAGGGAAGTCATCCTTCGGACTAGCCATGTTAAGATCCTCGAAGTCGACATATACTCGGATCCTTCCATCCTTTTTTGGTACCGGAACAATATTAGTGACCCATTTCAAGTACTCTGTGACCATGTGGAATCCAGCGTCTATCTGTTTGGTAACTTCTTCCTTAATCTTGAGCACCCCATCTAGCCTAATCCTTCTAAGCTTCTGCTTGACGGGTTTGGCATCGGGGCATAAAGGGATTTGGTGTTGTATATTATCGGGGTCTATGTTGGTCTAACTAGGTTTCAACTTATTTTGATGATAATAAACCAAAGCTTCTAATTGTGCAAATTGAGTGTGTTCTCATGACTTTAATGACACAAGCACAATTGAGAAAGCAAAATAGAAGCCATGAAGCATGAAGATTATATTCAAGCAGCTAAGATCCATGGAGCACGAGAAAAAACAAGAAGAAAAGAAAAATATTTGAAGGACTTGAAGATTTTCTAACTGTAAATGCACTATAACCTATGTAACTTTACATACCATTGGTTATATGCGTGAAAACTCATAGGAGACCATAGATGGACCATAGGTTTGTTAAATATTTCATTACAAATCATTTTCAAAATATAAAATGTGTTTTAAAATGTTTCAAAAGAAGTTCAGCCAAAAATATGCAAAAATTATGTGAAGAAAATTGACATACCTTCGGTATTTTGCCCATAACTTTTTTTAAATAATTAATTTTGTTATCGGGTTGGAACCATTGAAAAGTAGATTTCTGGGGCTTCAATTTGAACACAAGAATGACCCTATTCGGAGTCCGGATGAAAGAGTTATGGTCGTTTGAAGTCGGAAAAATTGAGCAATCGTGATTCAGTCGACCGAGGATCAAGATCCAGTTGACTGAATAGATCAAAATGCAATCCAGTCGACTGAATGGTCAACTCCAGTCGACCGAACAGACTATAATTTGAATATTTTTTACTACAACGGCTAGTTTAACCATTACCCCATTTAGCCCAATGGCTAGTTCATGTTTTTTGCCTATAAATAGACCCCTTACGCCTTGAAAAATATATAGCAAAGCCCTCCATCACTCTCTCATATACATGAAGTTTGTGCTTCAAATTCTTCATTTTTATGAATTATTTTTTAGAGAAAACCTTAGAATTCCTCCATTGAGCTTCTCACTTATATATCATTTGGAGTGAACATTAGTGTGCTTCATTTGTATTCATTTGCTTGCTAAAAGAGCTTATTCATTGTATAATCCTATTTAGATTTCTTGTTAATCTTGTTGCAACTTAAGAAGGTGATTCTCAAGAGAGGCCACTCCGCCTATTGAAGGAAAGAGAGAACTCTACCTATGAAAAGGGACTTGAGAAGGGAATATTCTCAAGAGAGGTTGAGAGTGTGTACTTAAGGAGGGGACATCCACAAGAGAGGCTACTTCGCCCAGACTAAGGAGAGAGGCTGCTCTGCCTACTGAAGGAGTATTTAATGAAATCCTCATAGCGGTTGGCTTGAGGAAAGGACGTAGGCCGGTGGGCCGAACCTTGTAAATCTTAGTGTCATATCTCTCTAACTCTATCTCTTTAATTTCCCACTTTAAATTCTATATCTACTTGAATTTGTTTGTTAGATAATACTTGTTGACGTTTGGGATTGCATGCTTAATTAGGTTAATATTGGCATAAATTTTTTAAATACCCAATTCACCCCCTCTTGGGATTTCACCCACACTATCAGTTTATGCCAGGCATATCTTCATAGGATCACGCAAAAACATCTTTAAATTCTTTTAATAAAAAGATTAGTTATTCACGTTTCTCTAAAGATAGTGTGGAACCAACTTGAACCATTTGTGGATTATTTTCATTATTAAATTTATTGAGACAATTTCTTCAGTTATAGGCTTAGCTGGCATTTCTTCTTCCTTTTCAATTAAAAATTTTATTTCTTGGGGGATATCCTCCTCAAATTCGTTAAAACCATCGAAATCAAGACAAAGTATTTGAGACACAGCAAAGTAAGCAAAGTCTGATCTCGTTTTATTGATTTCAAAAGAGGTTACATCCTGAGACTCAAAATAGAAAGGGCTCGGGATGCCAACAGATGCATTCCCGGTGGACTCAACGTTAACCAACTTGGTAAAGATAGATTCAGCAGACTCCAACCCACTTGTTACATCATGCATAATAAAAGACTCAACATATTGACTCTTTTTCATTTTAGTTGCAACCATGATAAGTAAGGTGTGATCCGCAGGCATGTCAGCTTCCATCATCAGCACGTCATCTTCTTCGTCATTATTGCCTATACGCACCTAGCCCATATCTTCATTGCAGAAAGACCCTAGATCTCCTTCTTCACAATGATCTGCCCAATCTGTCTGCATCTTTTTGACAAAACCCATTTACCAAATCTCGGCCTCTTCATCACTATCGGATAGCTGATGGTTGAAAAAGATCTCCAGCCCTGCCAATTTCTTATTCGTCTTCTCTTTTATCCATGGTTCGGGGAACCCACAATAAGGGAAATTGACCCCTTCTTTAGTGAAACGACCATTCAGCGTTGGCTCATACTTTCCTATGCTTGATTTTTCCAATTCTAGCTTGTATCCTAGTCCGTATCTATAGCGATTATGATTCACCGGGATCGACTCCGAAATTCCTTGCAGATGCTTACCTAATCTCATGCCTAGAAAGTAGGACATTTCCTTCATCGTGGCTACAACCATTGGATTCACATACTTCCTCTCATCATTCATTAGAATTTGTACAGCCTTGGTTTCGTAAAAATCAAACCCAATTAACAAGAAATCCTACTCCCCGTGTTGGATCTCAAGAAGTGGGGTAGCATCGCTGAGCGGGGTTAGAAAGCTAGTTTCTCCCGGTATAGTGATAGTTACTCTATCTTTGATCAATTTTACCTTTTGGTGGAGGGTGAACGGAATGGCTCTATGTTGCAGGAAAAACTACCAAGATTATTGTCTTTGTAAATGATTTTCAAAAAAAAAAATAACTTGACAGACAATCGCCGAAACGGGCTCCAGATAAAACTTTTGATGTCAAATGATCAAAATAAAAACCCGTGCAACCACAGTTAATTTAGAAGAATACCTTTTTGGTCAAATCTCCAACTACGATTTTGATTCTAAGTTGAAGCTCCCATCAGACCTTCTACTGTATTCCCTTATGCGATTCTTGAATGTAGTGTGGGCGACAATCTTTTGAGAACTCGTACCGGCAAAACCTTGTCAGCTTTAGTCTTGAAGACAAGTTCTAAATTTAGTTCAGCCTACCCGCATATTTGTAGGGCTATAGAAGGGACCTGTAAAGTAATTATAACAAAGATTTCTAGTGTGACCCAGATATCCATCTAACGGCTTTTGCAATAAAGCAAACTTCACAGCGGTATCTGTAATTATGAAAACCTTGCAGCGGTTTCTATAGTTTTTATAAAACACTAAATTATAGTTCACACCACTAAAGAACTATAATTGCACTCTAAGCCATAATCTTAAGACCATCATACATTGAGCTCTGTTATTAAATGCTTAGCTCATCTCCCTACGTTAAGATTCCCGATACCCTCCAATTAAATTTAATTACTGATAATTTAATTTAATCGGCATCTTTAAATTTCTTAAGCCCTTTCACTTAACTTATTTGACCGTCAGATAATCAAATCCACCTGTAGGATTTGGTCCAGTCAAAACTTATAAGCATCCTTAAAGGTGTATCATCAATCCCGATCATTCGAGACGTGGATTCTATCAATAATTAATATTCACCATATAAATAATACTGCTACCCAATTCATTGGGAATATAGACCCATATAAGTTTGCACCCTCTAATAAATCAAAACAACGAATATTAAATATACGCAAATCAATAATTATTTTAGGATTAAGAGCATAAGCACTCTTCATAATA
>JAULJZ010219300.1:0-17872 GCA_032270985.1 Heliamphora pulchella | reverse complement strand
TCGCTTTAGAGACAGCGGCTTACATTCTGAACTTGGTACCTTCTAAGTCAGTACCTTCTACTCCCACAGAATTGTGGGCCGGGCGTAAGTCTCGTCTGCAACACACTCAGATTTGGGAGTGTCCAGCACATGTGCTGAAAGAGAACGCGGGTAAATTGGAACCAAGGATAGAAGTCTGTTTCTTTATAGGGTATCCAAAGAAAACGAAGGGTGCTCTGTTTTATAATCCTAAGGATCATAGATTATTGTTAGCACCAATACCCGATTCTTAGAAGATGATTATATTATAGATCACAGGCCCAAAAGCAATATTATTCTGAAAGAACTGAGAGAAAATACCTGTAGAATAGAAGAACAAGTCACTGGTATCTCATTACCTCGTCGTAGTAGAAGGATTATCAAGACATGTGCAAATCAAGAACAAGGTGCTGATGCACAGGGTTCTAATTCTACACAGCGTGTTACTTCTAGTACATACACACTGGTAGTGCCTCGTCGTAGTGAGATGGTTGTTCATTAACTTGACCAGTATATATGTTCTTGGAAGAGTCTTTTGACAGGATCCCGGCAGAATTAGATACCGAGCCCTGTAATTATAATGAAGCACTTCCAGACAAAGATGTAGATCTTTGGCAAAGGGCTATGAATTCAGAGATAGAATCTATGTATTCCAATTAGGTCTGAAAACTTGTTAAACCACCCGAATGGATAAAACCCATTTGATGCAAGTGGATCTATAAGAGGAAGAGAGGAGCAGACGGGAAGGTCGAAACCTTCAAAGTTAGGCTTGTTGTTAAAGGGTTCACTCAGAAAGAAGGGATCGATTATGAGAAAACTTTTTCACCGGTAGCCATGCATAAGTCTATCTGAATTTTCTTATCCATTATCTCTTATTTCGATTACAAAATTTGGCAAATTAACGTCAAGACAGCTTTCCTTAATGGAAGTCTTGACGAGTGTATCTATATGATACAACCAGACAGATTCATTGCAAAGAGCCAGGAACACATGTTGTGTAAGCTTCAGAGATCTATTATGGACTTAAGCAGGCATCAAGGTCTTGGAACACTCAATTTGATCAAGCCATTAAGTCTTATGATTTTAATCAAAATCCAGATGAGTCCTGTGTGTACAAGAAGCGTAACGGAAGCGTGGTGATCTTTTTAGTACTTTATGTAGATGATATCTTGCTTATCAAAAACGATATGGGGGTATTATCTATGGTTAAAGTATAGTTATCTGGGCAGTTCGTTATGAAAGACTTGAGAGAAGCCAGTCACATCTTTAGGGTCAAGCTTGTACGAGAACGAAAACAAAGGATGTTGGGCTTATCACAAGCAAAGCTTATCGATGATATCCTTACTCGTTTTAGCATGCAGGATTCCAAGAAAGGATTTTTTTCCTTTTCAGGTATGGAATCACTCTATCCAATGATCAATGTCCTAAGACACTTGTTGAGATAAAGATGATGAAGGCAGTTCTTTATGCTTCGACAGTAGAAAGTTTCATGTATGCTATATTTTGCACTTGACCCGACATCTTCTTTACCGTTAGCATGGATTGAAAATATCAATCTAATCTAGGGCAGGAGCATTGGACTGCAGTAAAAAATATAATCAAGTACCTGAAAAGGATTAAGAATTATATGCTAGTTTACCAGGAAGACAGTCTTATACCTTTGAGGTACACAGACTCAGATTTTCAATCAGACATAGAGCTTACATCAGGAGACATTCTTGTAGATCCTTTACAAAGAGCTTACCGGCTAAGACTTTTGATAGTCATGTAGAGGGCATGGGAGTCATATGTATGACAGCATGATTTTGAGTATAAGTGGAAGATTATTAGGGTTGGTATACTGAAAATCATATTTTTAGTATTTAATTTTATTTTAATAAAATTAATTTTTTATTTTATAAGAATCTTAATGAGCAATGTATGCATATCATTTCTTTGTTATGCATGGATGTTCAACATTCTGTATAGTATTTAATTTGGTGTGTAGAGTACAGCTTACACAGAGAAGATCAGATTTTAAGTTTTTGCAGAATATAAGTTTTATGTTCACAGTTTAGATGAAAATAGAAATACCTTCGATACCACTGTAGCACAGAGTTTTAGTAGGCTTGTATTGGTTACGGAGAACAAATAATAGCGTCGTCTATTGTTTTGACGCTCTATGCTAGTACACTGTGTGTGTATTGAACATGACATTTGGGGTAATTAATTTTATATTGACTATATAAATTAATTCACACCCCAAGATTATTATGAATAGTATTTATCCTCTTAATCCTAAAATAATTATTGATTTGCATATATTTAATATTCGTTATTTTGATTCATTAGAGAATACGATCTTATATGAGTCTATATTCTCAATGAGTTGGATAGCGGTATTATTTATATGACAAATATTAATTATTAACAGAATTCATGTCCTGAAAGATCGGGATTGACGATACCCCCTTAAGAAAGCTTATAAGTTTTGACCGAGCCAAACCCTGCAGGTGGATTTAATTATCCGACAGCCAAATAAGTTAAGCGAAAGGGCTTAAGGAATATCAAGATGCCGATTAAATTAAATTATCAGTAATTAAATTTAATTAGCAGGTATCAAAAATCTTAACGTGAGGAGAAATGGTAAACATTTAATAACAGGAGCTCAATGTTATATGGTCTTGAGATTATAGGTCAGAGTGCAATTATAGTTTTTTAGTGGTGTGAACTGTAATTCAGTGTTTTATGAAAATTGTAGAAACCGCTACGAGGTTTGCTTAATTGTAGAAATCGTTGATACGTGTCTGTGTTCCACTGGAAGTCTTACTCATAATTACTCCCAAATTCCTTACTGTAGCCCTATAAATATGCGGGTAGGCTAAACTAGTTTCATAACTTGTCTTCTAAGACTAAAGCTGTCCTGGTTCTGCCGGTACGAGTTATCGGAGGATTATAGCCCACATTATATCCGAAAATCGTATAAGAGAATACAATAAAAGATCTGACAGGAGCTTCAACTTGGATTCAAATCATAATTGAAGATTTGACCGGTTAAAAAGGTATTCTTCTAAATTAACTTCGGATGCACAGATTTTATTTTGATCGTTCGCCATCAAAAGTCTTATCTGGAGCTCGTTTTGGTGATTACCCGTCCAGTTAATTTTTTTCGTTAATCGTTTGCAAAAACAAAGATCTTTGCAGTCTTGCCTCCAACACAACCTTCCCGTCTACTCCTCTCTTCCTCTTGTAGATCCGCTTGCATCTAATGTATTTTATTCCTTTCGGTGGTTCTACAAGTTTTCAAACCTGATTAGAATATATAGATTTGATCTCTAAATTCATAACTTTTGCCAAAGATCTGCATTTTTGTCCTAAAGTGCTTCATTGTAGTTACAAGATTCGGTATTCAGTTCTGTCGATATCTTGTTAAAAGACTCTCCCAAGCATATATACCGATCAGGTTAATGAGCAACCCTCCTACTACTACGAGACACTACCTATGTCTGTGCACTAGTAGTAACACGTTGTGCAGAATCTGAACCTTGTGCACTAACACCCCTGTTCATGATTTGCACCCATTTCGATAATTCTCCCACTGCGACAAGGTAATGGAATATCAGTGACTTGTGGTTCTTCTTTCGTTCAACTGGTATTTTCTCTCATTTTTTTCAGAACAATTTTACTATTGGATCGGTGGTCCATAATATAATTCTCTTTCAAGAATCAGGTATTAGTGCTAACAATGGCCTTCTGATCTTTCGAATTATAAAATAGACAACTCTTCGTTCCCTTGGGATACCCCACAAAGAAGCAAATTTCTGTCCTCGGATCCAACTTACCTGCATTTTCTTTCAGCACATGTGCTGGACACCCCCAAATTCGAATGTGTTTTAGACTAGACTTACGCCCGGTTCACAATTCTATGTGAGTAGAAGGTACTAATTTAGAAGTTACCAAGTTTAGAATGTAAACCACTGTCTTTAATACGAGTTTCCAAAACGAATCAGGTAAACCTGAATAACTCATCATGGACCTTAGCATCTTCATAAGAATCCTATTCCTTCTTTCTACTACACCATTCTGCTGCGGAGTGCTCGTTGCAGTCAACTGTGATATAATCCCTTCCGATGATAAGTAGTCCCTAAACTCTTCAAAGGGGTATTCCCCACCATAGTCGGATCATAGTGATTTGATACTTTTATCCAGACGCTTCTCCGCCTCCGTTTCAACTTCTTTGAATTTCTCAAAATATTCAGATTTACGGTGCATCAGGTAAATGTATCCATAGCTTGAATAGTCATTAATGAAACCAGTGAATTACTTAAAGCCACCTCTAGTCCGGATTGTCATCGGACCACACACATCAGAATGAACCAGTTCTAATAATTCTTTAGCTCTATAGCCTTTGGCCAAAAAGGGCCTCTTAATCATCTTACTCTCTAAGCAAGATTCACAGATTGGAAGTGCCTCCACTTTCAATGAACTCAAAAGTTTATCTTCTACTAGTCTGTTTATCCTATTTAGATTAATATGATCAAAGCGTAAGTGCCAAAGAAAAATATTTGGTTCATTAAAGAATGAAACTTTCTCTTATATGGTAAATTAGATGTGTTATTCAATTTAGTTAGTTGAAGTGTATGAAAGATTAGAGTAATAACATAAAGATCATCCACCAATATATCATAATAGATAACCCATTTATTATTCTTAATAACCACAGAGTTATTAAAATAAACCAAATATCCGTCTTTAACCAATCTAGAAACGAAAACTAAGTTCTTTCTAATGGAATGTATATAAAGACAATCTCTCAATATTAAAATCCTATCTCTACTAAAACTGAGAGTGACATCTCCCACTACAACTGCTGCCACCCTTGTATTATTATCCATATGCAGGTATATTTCTCCAATACTGAGTTGGCTGGTTCGATGGAACCCCTACAATAAATTACAGACATGATTATTGGCTCCCATATCTACATACCAGGTACCGATAGATAACACCGCTAAACATGTTTCTACAACTAGTGAACAAAAATTACCCTAATTGTTCAATTTGTTGTGATAAACTAGACATTACTTTTTTCAGTGCCGTGTGTGATTGTAGTGAAAACAACTGCCTTTCGACTTTTTCACCCTTGTTCGTGGCCCACTAACTACCCTGAAAATTGTGTCACCCTATTTCTGAATCTTTTTCTTCATCAAGCCTTTCGGTCCAAAGGAAGAATCTTTTTCAGAAACAAACACATTTCCTAGCATTAAAGGAATACCCTTGGTAGTTAAAACTATATTCAAGTTACTTTTTCAGTTAACAAAATTTGGTCCCGTTAGTTTATTTTCTTTGAGTATAATCATAAGTGAATTGAAAACTATTTTATTCATAAGAATTACATAATTAAAATTAACCGTTAATTATGACGAGCAATACTTTAAATTTATTTTAATTTGGTTCCCTTTACCATTTAAAAAAAATTACCAGCAGTCTGGTACCCTGTAAATAGTATGCCTCGATGGGAGTACGTCTACTATCCATCGTTTGTCCAGATAGGCCAATTTCTTTTAATTTTACTATCTAGGCAACTGATCATGCCAAATAAAATTAAATAGCTGATATAGTTTCGATCCAGTAAATAATAGAAGTGTCCCAAATGGAGAAGATGCTATTATATATAGCTAAGTGTTACTATCACCTAATTCCAAACCAATCGTTTCGCAATGAACCCTTCAAATGAAAAAGTGATTCACACTAATAATTATCTAGAATTATTCCTAAAAGAGCTTTGTATTAGCAATACCGTAATTAATCTATCAGATCGATGAGTAGGAAGGCCTTACTGCCAACACGTAAGATTTAATTACATCGCCTACAAATTGGCGATGGAGACTGTGGGATTTATTTGTGAATAAATTCCTTCTTCCACTTAAATATTTGAAAAAAAATTGAGAGTTATAAAAATCTATTTAATTAAAATAATTTTATTAATTTTGAAAGCCATACGATCTGAAAGAATTCAAAGCATATTTTCATATACACGATTCCAAATATTTCAATTTGTCAAACTATTTTTTCATGTTTTAATGCGTAACAAATAAAATTCGATTAATACACAGTTTTTTCTTTAACTTTTCAGCTAAGGTAATGATTAAATGCATTTAATTATTTTATTTTTGATTATATATATTTTTAAAAATAATAATTTATTTAAATTAAACATTTTTTTAATTAATTCAAAATTTGAAATAAATTTCTACGTTTTTTCAAAATTTTCAATTTTATAAAAAATTATCTTAAACGTGATATTTTATAAAAAAAAATAAAATATCTAAAATTTTTTCATTTAATTAAAAACCTTAATTAAAATTTTTTATTTTATTTTTCTTTATAAAATATTTAATTAAAATCAAAATTTTTAAATTAATTAAATTAACAAAAAAATATAAAACGGATACACATCATCCACGCAGTTCATAATAATATAAATGCAAGATATATATATATATATATATATATATCTCAATTTTATGATCAAATCAAAAATTTGAAGAATTTTAGTCTCCTATTTTGTAGATAAACTGTAAGAGTTTCAATCCTTTGAAACAGCTGCTTGTCGGTATCTAGAGAGCATCAGGAGTCTCTGATTTGTAGTAATATACAAATATATCACATCACGATCAAAACATATCAGAAAATACAATCCAAGACAACCCGGACCAGCCACCATCACTGTCGGCCACCAGCACGCCGCCAACCTATGCCGCCAAATTCCCAAGGTCGCTTCGGTCTCATTCGAGCTCCATTTTCGTCCCTATTTTTTCTGGAGCGTAGCTAACAAAATATACTATTTTTCTGTCAAAAATTGGTTAAAAACAGCCCAAAAACCAAGTTTCAATGGCTGCTGAAACACAAAAAACACTACTGCTCCACAACAGCACTGCATTGCTAACTTTCCGAGGCCTTCTCGGCCTCATCCAAACTCTATTTTCATCTCGTTTTCTTAAAACGTAGCTAAAAAAATATACTATATTTTTATTTTAAAAAAATTGATTTGAATATAGCCCAGAAACTGCCATCAAAAGCCCGAGAAGTCACTCCACCGCACCGCGCACCGCCCACCGCTGCTGCAGTTGTGCTGCTTGTTTCAGCTTGTTCCGTCATTGTTTTGGCTCCTATTTTTTTATTGATTTTAGGACTAATTTCCATCAATATGATGCCTCAAATAACGCCTCAAAAACAATTCCGAAAAGTCTCAAAACGGAGTCCCGAAATAGCCTGGACAGCCAGCTATTGCCGCCGCCCATGCCGCCACTTTCAACTATTTTTTGTGGCCGTTTATCTATAGTTTTGGATTGTTTTTTAGGTATATTTTTGCTGTTTTATGCCTAAAAATATTTCCAAAAACAATTTCGAAAACACCCAAAAAAATCACAAAAAATAGCTCGATCTGCCGCCGCCAAAAGTGCCGCTGGCGGGTTGTTTTTTCATTGTTTTCTTCATGTTTTTAGGAACTGTTTTATTGCTGTTTTTAAGCGTAAAACTACAAAAATATTGTCAAAAAAACTTGTCATAAAAATCATAAAAAAATCACCATGTTCTGTGGCCCAAACCACCTGAAACCACCGCCGATGCCGCCGCATGTTCTTCGTGTTCTTGGATATTCAACATGTTCTTAAATATTCTAAACTGATATTTAATAACAAATAATAGCTATTACATCAAAAATCTATATTCCGTAGGCTCACATTCGATCTAGAAAAAACTTAAACTATCACGATTAACCCTCGTGATTAAAAAAAATAATCACCATTCAAACTATTTAATCAAACATGAATAAACGATTATCATAAAATCAGGATTAGAACACCTGCAAAAAAAATTTAGCACAACTCTAAATCTACCCAGCCCCTCGATAAACTGTAAATAAAAAATAAAATGGCTTTGATACCAATTGTTGGAGGCAAACTGCCAAGATCATTGATTTGTAAACGATTTTTCGATAGAAATAACTGGATAGGCAATCGCCAAAACAGGCACCAGATAAAAAAATTTTAATGTCAAATGATCAAAATAAAACCCGTGCCACAACAGTTAATTTAGAAGAATACCTTTTTGGTCGATTCTCCAACTACGATTTTTGATTCCGAGTTGAAGCTCTCGTCAGATTTTCTACTGTATTCTCTTATGCAATTCCCGAATGTAGTGTGGGCTACGATCCTTCGAAAACTCGTACGGGCAAAACCTAGTCAGCTTTAGTGTTTAAGACAAGTTATGAATTTGGTTTAGCCTACCTACATATTTATATGGTTACAACAAGGACCTGTGGAGTAAAAAATGACAAAGACTTCTAGTGTAACCCAGATACGCATTCAGTGGTTTTTGCAATTAAGTAAACCTCTCAACGATATTTGTAATTATGAAAATCGTACGGCGGTTTCTACAATTTTCATAAAATACTAAATTATAGTTTGCACCACTAAGGAACTGTAATTGCACTCTAAGCCATAATCTCACGACCATCTTGCATTGAGCTCTTGCTATTAAATGCTTAACTCATCTTTCCACGTTAAGATTCTCGATACCTACCAATTAATTACTGATAATTTAATTTAATTTAATCGACATCTTTAAATTCCTTAAGCCCTTCCACTTAACTTATTTTACCGTCGGATAATCAAATCTACTTGCAAAGTTTGACCCGGTCAAAACTTATAAGCTTCCTTAAGGGAGTATCGTCAATCCCGATCTATCGAGTCACGAATTCCGTCAATAATTAATATTTACCATATAATTAATACTGCTATCCAACTCACTGGAAATATAGACCCATATAAAATCGCACCCTCTAATAAATTAAAACAACGAATATTAAATATACGTAAATTAATAATTATTTCATGATTAAAATCATAAGCGCTCTCATAATAATTCAGGGGTTTGAATTAATTTATATAGTCCGTATAAAATTAATTACCCCAATGTGTCCCGTTCAATACACACAAAGTGTACTAACACAGAGAGTTGGAATAATAGACGACGCTATTATCTGTTCTCCGTAACCAAGAAAGGCCTACTAAAACTCTGTACTACAGTCGTACCGATAGTATGTCCATTTTCATCTAAATTGTGAGCATAAAACTTATATTCTGCAAGAATCTAAAATCTGATCTTCTGTGTGCAAGTCGTATTCTACATACTAGATTAAATATTGTACAAAATAAAGGACATCTATGCATAACATTAAAGAAATGATATTGCATACATTGCTCATTAAGATTATCATAAAATAAAAAAATTAATTTTATTAAAATTAAATTAAATACTAAAAATATGGTTTTCAGTATACAACCTTAACATTTATGCCTTTGCATATGAACGGCCGTAACATTCTGTTGTTAAGGCCTTGGCATTGCTTTAAGGCCAAAAGTGCTAAAACTTTTTTCAAAGCTCTCTGCTATACGTTTATTTCAAGTTGTTACATCATTTTGTTGTTCTGTTTAATATTTTCTCTTTCCGTACCTCTGTCTATCTTTCTGTTGGGTAAAAGATAATAGATTTGGCCTAGATCTAGTGGGTCATGGTCTCCATTTTATATACCCTCATATCTTTCCGTACCTCCATCTTTTCCTTCATATTTGTGACAGCTGTCATATCCTTTGTTACGGCTATATAGTTTTTGAGAGATCAGTAGTATGTAAATATGTTTTAAGTTCTCTGGTATTCTTTTTTGATATCCTGTATATTCTGTTTAGAGTTATTTCTTGCATAGAGGATGAAAGATGGTAGATCTAACCTAAAATCAATAGGTTATGGTCTCTGTCCTGCATATCCTATCCATTTGAGCATGTTTCAAGCCTTGTGTAATGCATATGCCCTTTATGGACCTCCTAAAAACTATAGCCACGACATTTATATGTGACGGTCGTGAAATGCTTTTATTATGTTCCTCGCGGTAACCCTATTTATGTCACAGCCGCCTATTTTGTGACTATATTTGTCGCAGCCGCAAGATTTGTTGCTATGGCCATGAGTTTTTGTGTATAATCAGTAGCTTAAATATGGTCTTTAAGTCTCTTTTTGTTTTGTTATGTATAGCATGTTCATAGCATGTTAGAAACTGAAAATTCGTTGCATGTTCTTTAGGCCTTTATTTGTTTATTTTACTGCACACTCACATGCTTTTCGCTTCACTTTGCTCAAACTATATGTATGGCATATTTAGAAATAATAACTATATCGCATGACCTTGAGAATCATAATTAGGTTTTACTTTGTTATTTGTTTTTGTTTGAACTCTCTTCAATCTCCCATTCTGTATATGTTACCTTTAAAAAAAGTTAGTAATAAAAACCAACATTGACAAAGTAGAGGTCAATCTCACGGTTGGACAAGAAGGGTGCTTAACACCTTCCCTTCTCGTACTTTAGCCCATGAACCTTCTTTTTCTTTGGTTAAGCTTTTAAAAGACCTACAGCCTTCTTTTGTTTTTCTTGGTTTTTCTTAAAAACCAAGTGGCGACTACATTTTCTTAAAAATGTGCTCGGATATCTTGGATTTTCTTATCTTAAAAGAAAAAAAGAATATTTTTTTAAAAATAATAGATATCCAATGCATTGTTCACCCACTCGAAAACACCCGCAATTTTTCTGAAAACTCTGCTGGGGACTGGTTTTTCAAAAAAAAATCATAAGAGGGTTTAACTTGAAATGTCAATGGTTCTTATTAAAAACTTTTTCATCGGTATTCGCATCTGTATTTGCATATTTGTGTGCTTTGTTCTTAAGCCCCTGCTCTGCCTACCTAATACCTCGATCAGTTCACTATCTTGGGGCTATGTCGAGGAAGCCAGCAAGTTTTCTGGCCACATGCTCCCATTAATGTGGAAAAAAGAGTTATTGCGTACCATTTGACCATTCCTTGCACCATTTTTGGCATTGGGAGGTATATTTTTGACTCTATTCAAAGGGTACACTGAATGAAGACCTACCAGCCTTTTCATGTACATATATGTTCTTAAAACCATTCTTTTAGGATCAATAAATTTTCTAGAGTTATATGATTTTCTTTTTATGGATGCTTTTATTTGTATAGTTAGCACCCCGATAGAATTAGTTTTCGTTTTTTCAATTCGCCGTCGAGAGTGAGTTGTTTTCAGTTTAGGCTCGGCTAATGAGTCTTTCAGTTTACGTGAGCCCTTTTAGTTCGGTGACCCGGGATAATAACTCCAAGAAGAGAAGAACCTATACGCACTTGGGCCTAATCTCCAAGAAGAAAACTCAGACATACTAGCCAGTTGAGATTGACGATGGCAGACCCAGAACTGATCATGGCTGACATTATGAGGGCAATTTTAGAATTATAATGGATAGTTGAAGGGGTTAGTACTGTTGTGATGAATCAGGCCCGGGCCCAGACTCAGTATCAGGCCTAGATCCAAGCTTTGAAAACTCGGGTTGCAGACCCTAATGTGGTTGTTACAAATAACCCAGAAGATGGTGTAACAAATAACATTTGGGATGATAATGTGGGACTCGAGGTAGCCCAGCCGACAGCTGTACAACCCGACAAGCCAGGAATTCCAAAAATCTTAGCCACAAAGGAGTTGATTTTGTCTGATAAGGTCGATAAATTAGAGAAGATTTTGAGAAAAGCTCGAGGAGTCGAGGATTATATGCTAGACGTCGAGGGTCTCTGTCTATTCCCCAATGCTAAGTTTCCTGAGAAGTTCAAAATGCTTGATATGGAGAAATTTGATGGGACCAAAGACCCGAGGATCCATTTGAGGATGTATGTGGGAACTTTATCGCCACTGGGTATCAATGACCAGTTGAAAGCCTAGCTTTTCCAGCGGTCTTTGTCAGGGGCTGCTTATAAATGATTTTTGTCTTTAGATGCTGCAAAGAAGAGAACGTGGGAAGGCATTGCTACTGGATTTGTCAATCAGTACAACTACAACATTCAGCTCGATGTCACCACTCGGGAACTCGAGATCACCCGGTAGAAGGCCAAAGAATCTTTTGTCGAGTTTCTGACCTGATGGAGGGCTAAGATAGCTAAGATGACAAATCGACCCACTGAGAAGAAACAAGTAAGAATGGTGGTGAAGAACTTGCAATCGTAATTCTACAAGTATCTGATCACGCAATCGTTGATGATATTTGAGCAGGTTTTTGATGCAAGGGTACAGATAGAGGACGCTTTACAGTTTGGGGATATTGAGAAAGGAGAATCGAGTCAAAAAATAGGACAGAAATCGTATGTCAGTAATCAGAATAATACTGCCAATGCAGTGAGCCGAAGTTACGAAGTGAACTTGCTAAACCCTAATCCAAAACAGGCAGGTCCATCTGTTTAGCTGGCCGCCCAAAATCCACCCTAAAACCAGAAGAGAACCTTAACCCAACTCAATGTGCCTTTGACATCCATCCTGAGTCGTCTGATTAAGAGGGGTCTCCTGAAGCCTTTGGAGCCAACCCCACCTCCAAATTCTTGGCCACCCCGATATAATCCTACCTAGTACTATGCCTTTCACCAGGGGCACGACCATTTAACCAACAATTGCATGAGACTTCTGCATGAGATTCAGGATTTAATCAATAACAAAGTGATCCCCCCACCTACTGCCACTCAAAAGCTGAATATTACTACCAACCCTCTTCTGATTCATGCCAATCAGCAGAATGTAAATGCCATTAAGGGAGAGTTGAAAGGATTTGATCACACAAAGTTTATAGTTTTCGTAACAGAATCGAAGTCGATTGCAGATTTTCCATCCGGACAGGAGGTGCTGTAGCTTGATGATCTTATTCAGGAATTGATTGATGATGAGTCTTTTAACTTGTCGATATTCATTGTACATGAAGAGAAAATCCCTCCTCCCATTGATAATGAAGAAGATGAAGAGGTCAAAAGCCTATGGAAATATTTTGCCTACCTCGAGGCATTAGATGATTTGGAAGAGGCCAGAATTGACATCAAGTGGCACATCCCAACCACCCTAAGCAATGATACAACCTGGCATCAAGGGGAAGCTTGGTATGGAGAGGCTAACCCGAATTTTGAAATAGGAGAAGCAAGAAAAGAAGTATCAGAAAGAGAAGAATCTTCAAAGAAAAAGGACATTGATAGTGAGAATAAGCAGGAAGAAAGTCTGCCAGTCAATATGGAAGCCGAGGAGAAGAAAGAGCAGAAAGAGGAAAGTACTCCCCAAGTAAATTTGTTAGGAATCGAAAGTCTTACATTTGACCCTTCTGTATACATAGTTCCTCTTCATGAACCAAAATCGAGGATACATCTACCCGAGGGACCTATCCATGTTCTCTTGTATGGAATTATCAAGAAGAGAACGATATGTGGGAGTTGGAAGAGGTCGAGTAGGAATTCACATATATGGAATATGATGAAGGAGAAGAGGTGCCAGAATGGCACCCGGTAGTCGAAGAACCATGTGACCACGGAGGCCCGTGGGAACCTTGGGGCCCTCCCCCACCATATAGTTATGAAGACCCATTCGACGAAGTGTCACTGCCGCGATTTTTTGAGCTGGAGGCCGAAATCAACGAAGAGTCCGACTGGTTTTCACAAAACATAATGGGAATTGAGGAAGACTTATGGGGAAATGAAGGAAGTAATAATGAGACAGATAATTTCTGGGCCTTCCGAGAAAAGGGATGCCTGGTGGTCGAGATTCGGGAAGTGGTTGACCAGTTTGAAGGACTATGGGAGCCCGAATAACAGATAGAGCATCTGACAAGGAGCGGGAGACATTTTAAGCCTGCACAGTTAGAGAAGGGGCAACCAAGTAGGAGTATAAAGGAACCAAGAAAGAAGCCAGAAAGAGCTGAAAGACAGAATAGTGAAGAGGAAGATGCAGTTCTGAAACAACTTAAGAAGACGCAAGCCAATGTAAGCATTTGGAGGTTGCTCGTGGCATCTCACAAGCACCGATAGACCGACCTAAAAGATTTGAACAGTGTGGACATACCAATTGATGTCTCCCCTGACCAACTAGTCGGAATGCTTGTACACGAGAAGCAGTCCGGAGTTATTACCTTCAGTGAAAGGAATTTTTTAGCAGAAGGACCATCCCACAATAAGCCGTTGCACTTAACCATCAAATGTTTGGGAAAATGGGTACTGATTGTCTTAGTCGACAATGGTTCCGCTCTCAATGTATGCCCACTACGAACTGCTTACTGCCTAGGATTGAAGACGCAGGACTTCAAACCAAGCACACAGGGGGTACGAGCATATGACAGCATGCGAAGAGATGTCGTGGGACTGGTAACTTTTTCTATAACAGTGGGAACTTTGGAGGGTGAAGTGGAGTTTCATCTCCTTGATGTGCCAACATCGTTCAATTTGCTGCTGGAAAGGCCATGGCTGCACGACCCATCGATTAGAGTCGTCCCATCTACCTTACACCAAAAGGTAAAGTTGATCAGAGACGGAGTAACTATCACTATACCGAGTGAAAATAGCTTTTCAACCCCACTAAGTGATGCCACCCCAATTCTCGAGATCCAGTACGAAGAGGAGGATTTCCTATAGAACGGGTTTGATTTTGATGAAACCAAGGCCATACAAGTTCTGATGAATGATGAGGGGAGCTATGTTAACCCAAGTGTTGGAGGCAATACTGCCAAGATTATTATTTTTTGCAAAACGATTTTTGGTAAAAAATTAACTAGACGAGCAAACGCCGAAACGGGCTCCAGATAAAATTTTTAACAAACAACGATCAAAAATAAACCCGTACGACCAAAGTTCATTTAGAAAAATACCTCTTGTCGATCTAATCTTTAACTACGACTTGATTCCAAGTTGAAGCTCCAGTCAGATCTTCTACTGTATTCTCTTACGCGATCCTCGAACGTAGTGTGGGCTACGATCCTCCGAAAACTCATACCGACAAAATCCTGATATATTTAAGTCTTGAAAGACAAAAATAATATTGTAATAATAATGATATAAAATTATTAAAAACTAGTTCAGTCTACCCGCATATATATAGGGCTACAGTAGGGACCTAGGAAGTTATTATGAGTTAGACTTCCAGTGGAACACAGATACCTACTAGAGGTTTTCGCAATTATGAAAAGACATGCAACAGTTTCTACAATTTCTATAAAATACTGAATTACAGTTCACACCACTAAAGAACTATAATTATACTATGACCCATAATCTCAAGACCTTCTTGCATTGAGTTCCTGTTATTAAATGCTCACTATTTCTCCCCACGTTAAAATTTTTGATACCTGCCAATTAAATTTAATTACTGACAATTTAATTTAATCGGCATCTTGATATTCCTTAAGCCATTTTGCTTAACTTATTTGATCGCCGGATAATCAAATCTACCAGCAGGGTTTGGCCCGGTCAAAACTTATAAGCATCCTTAATGGAGTATCATCAATCCCGATCTTTCAGGACGTGGATTCCGTCAATAATTAATATTTTTCATATAAATAATACCGATATCCAACTCACCGAGAATATAAATCCATATAAGATTGCACCATCTAATGAATCAAAATAACGAATATTAAATATATGCAAATTAATAATTATTTTAGGATTAAGAGAAAAGTACTATTCATAATAATCTTGGGGTGTGAATTAATTTATATAATCAGTATAAAATTAATTATCCCAAATGTCCCGTTCAATACACACGAAGTGTACTAGCATAGAGAGTCGAAATAATAGATGACGCTATTATCTGTTACCCGTAACCAAGACATGCCTACTAAAACTCTATGTTACAGTCGTACCGATGGTATGTCTATTTTTATTTAAACTGTGAACATAAAACTTATATTCTGCAAGACTTAAAATCTGATCTTCTGTGTGTATGCCGTACTCTACACACCAGATTAAATACTATACAGAATATCGGACATCCATGCATAACATTAAAATAATACACATGCATTGCTCATAAAGATTCTCATAAAATAAAAAATTAATTTTATTAAAAATAAAATTAAATACTAAAAACATGATTTTTAGTATACCAACCCTAACAATCTCCCACTTGTACTCAAAACCATGCTGCCATACATATGACTCCCATGCCCTCTACATGACTATCAAAAGTCATAGCCGGTAAGCTCTTTGTAAAGGATATATAAGGTTGTCTCCTGATTTAAGCTCTATATCTGATTGAAAATCTGAGTTTGTGTACCCCAAAAGGTACTGGACTGTCTGCCAGGTAAACTATCATATAACCCTTAGTCCATTCAGGTACTTGATTATATTCAATACTGTAGTCCAATGCTCCTGCCATGGGTTAGACTGATATCTGCTAACTATGCCAACGACAAAGCAGATGTCGGGTCTAGTGCAAAGCATAGCATACATGAGGTTTCCTACTGTCGAAGCATAAGGAACCGCCTTCATCCTCTCTGTCTCATTAGGTGTCTTAGGACACTGATTCTTGGATAGAGTGATTCCATACCTAAAAGGGAGAAACCCTTTCTTAGAATCCTGTATGCTAAAACGAGCAAGGATATTTTCGATATACTTTGCTTGTGATAAGCCCAACATCCTTTGTTTTTGATCTCGTACAAGCTTGTTCCCAAGGATGTGACTGGCTTCTCCAAAGTCCTTCATATCGAATTGCCCAAATAACCATACTTTAACTGTAGATAATGCCCCCACATCGTTTCTGATGAGCATGATATCGTCAACATAAAGTACTAGGAAGATCACCACGCTTCCGTCATGCTTCTTGTACACACAGGACTCATCTGAATTTTGATCAAAATCATAATACTTTATAACTTGATCAAACCGAGTGTTCCAAGACCTCGATGCCTGTTTAAGTCCATAAATTGATATCTTAAGCTTGCACAACATGTGCTCTTGGCCCTTTGCAATGAATCCTTCTGGTTGTATCATATAGATATACTCGTCAAGACTTCCGTTAAGAAAGCTGTTTTGACGTCCATTTGCCAGATTTTATAATCGAAATGAGCAGCAATAGATAAGAGAATCCCGATAGATTTAAACATGGCTACCGGCAAAAAGGTTTCCTCATAATCGATCCATTCTTTCTAAGTGAACCCTTTAGCAACAAACCTAGTTTTGAAGGTTTTAACCTTCTCGTCTGCTCCTCTCTTCTTCTTGTAGATCCACTTATTAGAGTTGATGTATTGAAAATCTTATTTTTAGTATTTAATTTTATTTTAATAAAATTAATTTTTTATTTTATGAGAATTTTTATGAGCAATGTATGCATATTATTTTTTTGTTATGCACGGATGTCCAATATTATGTATAGTATTTAATCTGGTGTGTAGAGTACGACTTATATACAGAGGACCAGATTTTAGGTTCTTGCAGAATATAAGTTTTATGTTCGCAGTTTAGATGGAAATGGACATACCATCGGTACGACTGTGGTACAGACTTTTAGTAGGTCTGTCTTGGTTACAGAGAACAGATAATAGTATCGTCTATTATTCCGACTCTCTGTGCCAATACACTTTGTGTGTATTGAACGGGACTTTTGGGGTAATTAATTTAGTACTGACTATATAAATTAATTCACGAATAGTGCTTATCCTCTTAGTCTTGAAATAATTATTAATTTGCATATATTTAATAGGCGTTATTTTGATTCATTAGAGGGTGCGATCTTATATCGGTCTATATTCCCAGTGAGTTGTATAGCGATATTGTTTATATGGTAAATATTAATTATTGACGAAATTCACGTTCCAAAATATCAGGATTGACGATACCCCCTTAAGGATGCTTATAAGTTTTGACCGGGCCAAACCCTACAAGTTGATTTAATTATCCGGCGGTCAAATAAGTTAAGCGGAAGGGCTTAAGGAATATCAAGATGCCGATTAAATTAAATTGT
>JAULJZ010219289.1:0-17873 GCA_032270985.1 Heliamphora pulchella | reverse complement strand
TCGGTTCTTTTGTGTCGACTCATCTTCAGTTGGTGTCGACTCAAATGTACTTTCGAATCCGAGAGGAGGCACTTTGTGTCGATTCATGTGTTCTTTGGTGTCGACACTAAATTTTGCAGGCAGTCTCGGGACTTTTGTATCGACTCATTCTTAATTAGTGTCGATACCTCAAAATTTGCAGGTAGCCTCAGTTGTTTTGTGTCGACACAATTTTCATTCGTGTCGACCCAAACTTCTGGATACCAAAAGTGAGGATCACTTTTGTGTCGACACAAAATTGATTTGTGTCGACTTAAATTGAGTCCGGGGAGCTTCGGCTCTTTTGTGTTGACACAAACCTTGTTTGTATCGACACTAACTTTGATACTTAAAGATCAACTTAATAAAAAAGTTAGGGTGTTAAATCATTTGATCAAGGAGCTTGACACACTTGATTTACTTCAAGTATATTTTTCCTTAAAGCCTTTTGACTTAATTTTAAAATGGGATCAACATAAAATATTATTTATTCAAAAATGCTAAAGTGTTTGAACCTTTTTGAGATATAAGTCATTTCTTTTGGTAAAAGCGTCAACTCAAATATTCAAAATATGTTAACACTTACATTTTGAAAATATAAAATATTGTTCATTTAAATCCAGTAATTCTTAGAAAATGAATTATAAAAATCATCAAAATCAAAATAAAAAGCCCTTGGGCTAACAAAGAGGAGCTTCCACATTATTCGTGTTAGCATGAAAGAGATTTCGATCTGCCCAAAAGATCTCCATCTCTCTTTTCTACATTCATTACCCTTATATGTTAGGAAAAACAAAGCTTAATGCAAGGATGAATGGACACATCCATTAGTATGTATCTAGTCTCTTCCCAACATCACATTGTAGTTAGAGGATGAATCCACCACGAAGAATGTTGTGTTCATCTTTTTTACTCCAATTGTCAGCTGCAAAGCAAGAACACCTCTGTCTAATGAAGCTCCTCCAGCCAAGTTACTCGTCGTTACTTTTGTTGGGTTCAAATCTCTTTCAGTCTTCTTCAATATTTTCAACACCCTTGAGGGTAAGATGTTGACTACTGCTCCATTATCAATTAAGAACTTTCTGATGGGTCTTCCGTTTACTTTCATGATAACGTACAAGGGCCTAAAATGCCTAATTAAGACTTTTTCAGGTGCTTGCATGATTACTTGAGTCTTTCTAATCAAGTTTTTTTCCATGCCTATCAAATTGGATAAATGCAACTTTTCTTCTGCTTTATTACCAATTTTAACTACAACCTTTGCGATGTCTTCTACATATCTAACTAAATTAGCAGTCTAATTTGGTTTTGCTTGGAAAGATTTTGGAAGAATTAAAATCATGTTGCAATCCACGCTTTATACCATCGAACCAAACTAGATAGTAGCAAGTTTTTTCCCCTCAAAATCTCCTCAACCATGAGAGTTTTGTTTAGTTTCTCTATCACTGCTCTGCGTGTTAGTCCCTTATTGGTCCTCTTCTATATTTGAGGCTTTGGTTGAATCATCCTCATAAAGTAAGATCTTCTTGAATTTAATTATCTTTTTTGCTACGACTATTTTTGAAGGAATTCTATGCCACCGAGCCTTTTGACTAGGATGATCATTCTTCATATCTTTCTTTTGTTCTGAATCTTCTTTGATCCATACCATATTTGGTGTTGGTCAATCAACAGGATCTCTTGGTACCATTCTTGAAGCAACCTTCCTTTGTAATCTCCTCTTTTGAGTCTTAGTGCTAGAGTGTATCATCCCTCTAAAGGAAATTTTGGATGTGAAAGTCTTTCCCACCTGTGGATAGGAGATACTAGAGGTTTGGCCCAGTAGAATGTACAAAAGGTGGTCTTGTCCTTTCCTTTCCAACAAGTAGCTAGTAGCTTCGTCATTGATTTCTTCTCTTTCTGACCCTAACCATTCTGTGTCCTATCTCCTCTGGTGGTTTTCCCTTCCGAAAACCATGGTATGGTGCTGGTTTTTCACGTGGCCATTGGGTTGGCCTTCTTAAAAAATTTCTATAGCATTATAGCTCAGGCTTGCTTAGGTTTATGGGATTTCCCCTCATCAGGAATGGACCACCATCAGGTCCATACATGTCGATATCGACAGGGCTAAAGATTCCAAGATCTAACCCTTCGAAGATAAGCTTGGCTCAATTATAGATCTATTGATCACCTCCTCCCATAGTGTTAAATTTGAGGACGACGTCTGTGAAGCAGGTCTTCATTTATTTGTTTTCTATTTCTACTTCTGCTTCTTTGATCTGTCTTTTACATCTCATGCATACGAACTTGTTTGCTGCATATTCAGCCATCTTCTGCTTACCTTTATTAGGCTTGTCATGCATAATAATATTTGACAAATTTTTATTCTTGCGTAGATTGGTTGATATCATATTGGCATTGATTATATCAGGGAATGAATCACAACCAACTTCCATAACCTCTTTTCCTTTTTGAATTAGGTTCTATATGTCATTTCAAAAGGTAATAGAATTATTAGTAGAATGCCTAAAAGAATTATGCTATTTGTAATATTCTTTCTCTCGTTTCTTTTTCATGTGGGAGAGAATGGCATGTCGATAAAGTCAAGAACATTTGCTTCATTAACTCATCAAACAATTTATCTGCCTTTGATAAGTTAAATGAATACTGTCGATAAATTGATGTTTGGTTCTTTCTATTAGGTTATACTGAAGATAAGTTTAATGGTTTTCTACTTTTTGTAATGTATCACAAATAACTAATATTTTACTAATTATTTGTGTTATATCGATTTTCACTTCTCCGTCGACCTCTTGATAATAGGTACTCAGAGATGAAGATTTCCTTTGTTGCTCTTCCTTTAATAAAATTTTGTATCTTGAAGTCCTTGAGGCTAATTAAAATAAGTCCTTGAACTAAATTCCCTCAAAACTTTTTTCTTAGTTCAAAATCAAGCTCATTTTGTGATAATTTTACTAGTTTATTTTTCTGGTAGGAATATGTGACATCTATTGCTTATCTTTTTGAATTTGCTAATAAACTGTTCAGCAGTTTCAGTCTAATTTTATTTTAATTTGGCTAAATCAGCCATCATGACTTCAGGTTTTGTTATGAAGAATTAAGAATGAAATTGCTCTTCTATTTCTTGCCATGTTTGATAGAATTAATTGGCTAGTTAATATATTATATGAAGCCAATTTTTGTAAGTGAATGTGGAAACAATCTCACTTTAAGAATATCATTGTTTCCAACTTTACCACATTGTAAAGAAAATTTGCTAATATGTTCTTGAATGATTTTCTTCCCTTAAAAATAAGCTAAATTCAAGTACCTTATAATTCCTTGAAAAACCTACATTGTCTACCCAATGAGGGTAAGGCTTCCTAAACATGGGTTTTTTAGTTCTTCGAAGGCTTAGGCAGTCTTGAACAATTTTAATAATTTGTTCCATATTAGCCATTAATTGTTGGCTAATTACTGGAAAAATATTTAATGGTTGTTCAAACCTGTGTTACAAGTTGTTCAACCCTAAAGAGGTCGACTGGTGGTAAAAGATGATAAACTTCTGTGGGTGGCCTCTTTGGCCCCATTATAGGTCTATATCTAGAGCCTAATCTTAAAGCAGATCTTTATCTAGAGTCCGATCCTAAAGAAAGTCTTTGATCATAAATATAATTATAATATACTTGTTGTTAGTAGCCCATTACAAGGACCATTGGTGGTCCTTGAAGCTCCACTTGCGTCCTGATAGGCGACAAGTTCATATTTACCACTTCAACTGGTGAATTAGTGAATGTTGTCATTCCTTGTTCAAAGCTATTTATGGCCTTTTTTATCCCTAAAACCAATTCCTAGTTTCTTTTAGCATTTGGATTTGAAAACATTTTCACGAGTTCTTGCATCATTTCGTGAACATCAACACTCTTTTGGCCACTTGATTGGCCAACTTCTCGATCACCCATTATCGAGTGTTAGTTCATCACATTGGCTTCACAATTGGTCTCTGCTGAAGCCACTTCCTCATAATCTCCCTTCATATTGTCTCCTCATATGAATTATTTTTCTTCCAAGTAAACACATCCACTAGGCGTGTCAAATTTATTAACCAAATAAACAAATTTTTTGCCGAGATCAACAAAAAATCCTATCAAGTGACTGTGTGTAGTTCGATGCCATATTTCAGGACTTCCTTAGACGAGTGTAACATTGAACACAAGAAACTGAACATAATTAAAAAGGGAATTTTATTACTAAGGTAATGCAGATTACAAAGCAAAAATTTAAACTCTAAAACTAATACTAAGTACTGAAAAACAAAGGAGTTCTTGCCAAATTTGAAGATGATTTCTCTTCTGCAATCAAGCCTATTTATAGGCGTTGGGTGGTTCTTTCCTCCAGAAATTTGAAAAAATAATTGCCTCTGTTTCTGAGTTGGAAGTGGCAACCGTCTGTAAGTGCCTTGATTGTGGGACTGTTATGGTGGTTATTCACCCTTTAGAGGACAGCTGTGCTTCTCTCCTTTTATAGATTGATTGCCAAGTGTCACATTTTCTGCATACAGGTCCTTTATTGGATAACTACCGCTGGACGAGACCTAAATAACATATGCTCCGCAGGGCTAGGGTGAATCCCAGATCAACCCGAACTACAAATACACTTATTTTGCTCGACATAACATAACTTAATATTATTCCTCTATCGATAAAAATTTACAAAATATGGTGTAATAATACGACTGATAAAAAAGATACGAACCGCAATGCTTTACCGACAATGTTGGGCAACTATAAAACAACACAGCATTAAGCTTGAAACAATGGACATAGGATCATAAAGAGACCTCAATGGAACTTGCGTTTCTGCAAGGGCAGAAGCAGTTTATTATAGATAACTTGATTGCCCAATTACAAAGATACACACATACAAAGTGTTGTTCAAATGTTCTCAAGGTAAAAATGCCAAATGCAATTCAGATGTTCTTCTCAAGGTAAAAATGCCATATGCAAATACAAACAGTTTGGCATGGCTTATTATGGAGGAGAATTCAGAAGATAAATAAGTACAGGTAAATCCAGAGTTAAATTCATAATAGTTAGAGAGAGAGAGAGAGAGAGAGAGAGAGAGAGGAAGTTCTTATGCTAGCAGCAACGCAACGGTGTTCTTAGTTTCCCTGCAGGCTTAACCTTGATACCATATGTTCGGATTTCTGCGCAAAAAAAAGAGGGGATCGATGCAAGTCAATATGCATTTCAAGATAGAAAAGTACAAAGAATCATGAGAAATTATGTTAATAGTGCATTTGAAGATTGCAGGAGTGAAAAAAACTTAATAGGACCCAAGTTCTGGAGTTTCTGTACACAGCATCAATTGCTTTCACTGTTTTTTTTTTTTCTTCTTTCAAAACACTCCTGCAATCTTCAAATGAAAAAAAAAATAGAAAAAACAGTGAAAGCAATTGATGACCGATAAAAACACGTAATGGGAAAAATTACGATGACCGATTAAAAAAAAAATACACCTTACCAAACCCTGCTGCTTAACACCACTAACGAGCATCGAAGTTTTCTATTTTTGATCAACCACAACATCAAAGCTTTCTATTTTTGATCAACCAAAATTGTGTTTGCATCCTAGTTTCATCCTCCCACAGTCCAAATTTTCAAGTAATTTAATGCCAAAATAAAAATATACCAAATCAAGCTAAGCCATGTATCCTAATCAATCAGGGTCAGCAAGCCCTATGTGGGCTAAATTTCAGAATTCTTGCTTATTTTTATCATTTCTGATTTTTTTTCATCTTTTGACTCTTTTCTTCTTTTCCAAATCACCTCGATGAGGTGAATCCAAAAAGTAATTTTTTGTTTTTATCAAAAATAAAAAAAGTTCCCCAAAGACAAAAATAAGCAACATAAAAGTTGGCTTATTTTCTTCTTTTCTGTTTTTTTTTTAATATTTTGATAAAAAAAATTATTTTCCCGGCTCCTTTCAATGGGAAAGTCAAAAGGTATGTTAGTTTGACTAAACAGTGAAGAAATTCACTAAATACAAAAATTAGCAAATTAGAAAATAAGCAATTATCCTAAATGGGGCCAATTATTCTCTTCATATCATTCAAATGCTATATGTCCAATTTGATTTCAATAAACTCGTATACCTTTTTTACAATTGTATTACATATTCATTTAGATATTGTTCTCCCACTATTATTTTCATTAATAATGTAGTAGCATGGGCATAGACATGGACATGCAACATGACATGGATACGCTGACTGGACAATTTTTTAAAATTGTAGGACACGATATGTTTGAGACACGTTAGACATTTGTTTTTTTATACATCTATTCTATGTCAAATATATGAATAGTTTATTCAATGGTAACGAAAAATATGTAACATATTACTAAATGAATTAAAAAAATCCTATATTTCATCTTATAAGTATTACAAAACATACTTAGTGAGCATAAATTGAGTTTTAAAGAAAATAAAACATTATTGTTATAAAGAAACTCATCCCATAGAATGTATTCAAAAGGTTAAAGAAGCATTGTTGAGGTGTCAATGAAGTGTTGAAAAAGTAGATCCGATAATACAAATTTAATTTAAGAGTGTTCAAGTAGTGTCGTCTCGGCATGAGGCTCCTTCGTAGAAGTGCCCTTGCTTTTTAGATTAACAATGACCCTAACTCCTATTTATTATTGCATCTACTAGTCTACGAAATAATTGTATGCCTGAAGATCATTTCACTATTTTGCTTTTCACTCTACCTTTATTTTAATTTGAGATACAAAAAAAATTAATAATTGGGGATTGGGGGAACTCGCTTACTTATAGTTGGACAAAAAAATAAGGTCGACTGCCAGGCCTTAAGAAGGAGCTTCCAAGTAAGAAAATAGAGAAATTTAGTCTAAGAGACGGGAAGGAAAAAAAAAAACCTATAAAGTATCACTACTTAATTGTTTTCAATGTCACTGACTTCTTGGAAATTTTTCATTTCTTCTTTTGTTTTTCCCTTAAAAATAACTTCTGTACTTCAAGAAAAGGAGTTTCATTTTCCCATGCACAAGAGAAGTCCATTTGTCATATTGGCAAACATTTTTCACTACTCTGATCTAACACACTACAAAATTATGAAAAAGTTATGTCATCAAACTTTTCATTGTTTTTGTTTTTGGAAACATGAAAAATGAACGAAGGAAACAGACCCTAGGTTAGCTGTTGCATCCGAGATTCCAAATAAAGGAATAATCCATTGAGACAAACAATACAATATCCAAATGCTGTATTTTCCATTATTACCATGTGTTCAGCAGAAATGTTTTGTTATTTTTAATTTTTTTTCAAATACATCAAATTAGATAAAGAACAACTAGGGCATCGTCGACAAAAGATGCACAAGATAAGCATATAACCTGCTCGGAGTGGGGCAGATATTTCCCATCAAATGTCACAACTACACGATCTTTCCCATCCACACCTTTAACTTTGTGAACTGAGCAGTAAAAGTCTACAGATGACATGCTAAACAACCAAGGTAAAGAAAAGTGTGAATATGTTAGAAATCAATGAAAAGGAAATTACAAGCAAATGAAATTGTTATGGTATGAAGTTACAGTAATGGAGCTTCACAATTTTTTTAACAAAGACGCCTGTAAAAAGAAAGCTTCCCCCCTCTAATTTTTAGCAACACAATAAATTTAAGTTTATGTTCCTAATCACTATATTATATTTTATATTGACCCAAACTTTTCCGAAGTGAAATTTATCAGAAGTGGTTTTGTAGTGTATACTCTCTTTAATTCTACTTGACCAATCACAATTCTTAACCACCAATCTGCATGTCAAGCCAAATAGCAGTGTGTTTAAAGCAAAAAATAAGATGTTGCTCCATGGGATGGACAGAAAAAAAACACACAACGAATTTCTAACTATGGCATGGTTTCAGAATGGACTATCGGAGCATGTTGAGTGCAATTTCACAAGTGAATCAAAAGAGTAGCTGAATTTTTGGGCTTCTACTTGTGTGCCAGGCATTTAACAAGTTTATTTGCTCTATACTGTCATGGAATGCCACAGATGCCCATGGTATCATGATAAATAACCAAGAGAAAGAATCTTAAGACTTTCTGTTTATTGTCAAAGGAAAATATTTGCTCTTTTTCCCCCTTTCCTGGCTTGGGGGTTTTACCTAAAGGAATAATGGGATGAAAAACAGCATGTATATTCACCTCAAAGTAGATGACATGTAGACTTTTCCTGGTTTCAATTTTTAATAACCTGGTCCTCTAGATATCAAAACTTGAAAGTTTATGCTATGATCGAACTTTTGAATAATCGACCATGACTTCGGTTATGACCAGCCATCTTCCAATTTTACTAAATATGACTGCTAAATGGAAGTCCACCGTTCTACTTCTTCCTCAATACAAAATCCACTTTAAATGTGAAATGTACAGTGAATAGGGGAAAAAAACATAGTATAGTGCTCTAGGGATGATGCCAAACAGGTTGATGCAGAAGTCCATTTCTTTAAGATACTAAAATTTAAATTCATGGCTCATAACAGTCATATTGTTTTAATGGTGGGGGTTTGTTTTGATGCTTTTTTGGAGTAGATTGGGTCTTCAAGAAGGAGGTGGTCGGGGTTTTATTGGGTTGGGAGGGAGGGAGAATGCCGAGAAGTAGGAGGAGGGCGTGGCATCTGCTCCCTCTTTGTTTGATATCGTTGATATGACGGTAGTGTAACAGAAGATTATGTGATGTGACCGAGTATCCTTTATACAATCTGAAGGGTGTGCTCCAGAGTAACTTGTATAGTTGGTTTTTTGAGAGAGCCACAGCATTTATTTTCAATATGGCGGATTGGTAGAATCTTTGTTGGTAGGGTGACTTTTTTTGTAGTTATTCTTTCTTGTGGGAGTCCTTGTCTTCTCCCATTTGTACACGGGTGGCATTCCCTTTATGCCCATTTGTATAATGTTACTTGCCAAAAAAAATATTGTTTTAATGATGAAGCAAGAGGAATAAGTTGCAAGATCTTATGGAAATTTGAGTTCATGGCAAAGTAGGGGAAATAAGTTGCAAGATCATAGTGAAATTTGAGTTCACGGCCTTAAAGCCAGTGACTAATTGGCAAAGACACAGGCACAAATTAATAAATGAATAATCTGAAGATAAGCACGACAAAATTATTCAAAATAACTGATTAAATTAGTTAAGGTATACTACTAAGCCTTATTTATTTCTTTTCTCATATTTATATTCTCTTTCAATATGAACAACCTGTATGTTCTATAAATGTCCGCATAGGTCTCCCCACAAGAAATCGGACTAAAGCTCATACTGAATTAGATTGATAAAATAGACATACTGATACTGAAACCATTTAGAAAGCAGAAATGTAGAAAATGAGATCCAAATACCAACTTACATGCCATCACCAAATTCCTCGTTGATAATTTCCTTGATGCTCTCACCAAAATGCGCCACTGCCTCATTCAGTCTATGAAATAGAAATCAAAAAATGGAAGATAAGCTACTAGGAAGCAATTCAATTATAAATAAGCTACTAGGAAGCAATTCAATTATAAACAAGCTCCTTCAATCCATACCAAGCCTCAATACAATAGAGAAATTATTACAATAAAGACAAGGTTATAGAAGAATATGAGCAACTTAAAAAGCAATTACAGAATTCAACAAAACACTATTCGATTTAAAAACAAAATGGACCATTACTGTAATTTTCATGTGAAATTCAAATGACTACAGGTTACAATGAAGAATGCTACTGCCAAAATAATCGAGATAATTAAGTTTGGAACGTTTTATGAAGAGTACCAATTGTCAATAGAAGAAAATTGTAAAAATTGAAATCAATTTCAAGATGAAATACATAAAGTTGGTTGGTTGAAATGAATGTGATACAACTTAATATCTAGCATAAGGTTCAAGCCATTTCACATTTAATAGTTATACTGAAGAATATTAGAATTCAAATGTTAATATCCAATCATATCCTTGTAATATTCTCTTCCCTCTTTGTAATATTCCCTTCGCATTATGTATCCCTTAGATGTAGCTTTCCTTAGTTTTTTTTCCTTTTCGGTAGAGATTGACTTTACAATATATGGAGCATTTCTATTGCTATATATATAGGACAGTATACCATTGTATTTGTATGAAATATAGAATAAGCCGACTAGGCTCGTTACTCTCATTCTCTCATATCCTTGTTTCTCATTATCCTTTTCAATATATTTTCATGGTATTAGAGCTCTAATTACACTATTTGGACCCAACCCATGTTTAGTTTTATCAAGGGGAAGAAACTTTGGCATGCTATCACTGGAGCTGTTGTCTATCCTACCAAGGACACTGGTGAATCCCAAGCCCTGTACGAAGAGCATATTGATGATTGGGATGGTAAGAATCATCAAATCATTACTTGGTTCCGCAACACTATTATTGTATCTATTAATCTTCAGTTTGGACGCTTTGATAGTGCTAAAGCCGTTTGAGATTTCCTAAAAAGTCCTTATAGCACAACAGCACTTGATCACCAATATCAACTTCTCGACCATCTCCATCATATGCGCCAAGAACAAGGACAATCCAACAATGCATTCCTTTCTTAAATGTATGGAATTTGGGATAGAGAATGGAAATGCCCCGATAATACTAAGAAGTTTACTACTTATCGTGATAAAGAGATGGTTTCAAACCTGTTTGTGCCTCCTTTCTTCACCGTAGTTCTCTTCCAACATTGGAGAATGCCATTTCTAAGCTTCTCTCTGTAGAAACTTGCCTTAGATCTATTAAGACTTAACAAATAAATAATGTCTTTGCCACTTCCCACCAGCATGGTAGATCCTAAGTTCCAAACTCTTGCACCTACTATCGTAAGCATTAATCATACTTTACTCGCTTGTCCTATTCGGACTTGCAAATGGTGCAACAAAACTGGACCTGTCCATTTTTAGTATGAATGCTTCTAGAACCCCAACCGTGAGAATATCGCTCCAAAGTTAAGTAGGTCCTATCTACTACCAGTACTTCCTCCATTACTTTCTCAGTCACCTCAGGTACACCTTTTTGGTTTTTTTGACTATGCTTGTTGCAATCATATGACATCCAATTCAACTATCTTTTCTTCCACCTCATACGCTTCTAATATACCTACAATCTACATTGTCGATAGCTTTCACATGCATGTTAGTCGTGTCGGGCATGTCTTCACTTCTACTGTTTCTCTCCCTGGCACTTATTTGATACCCAAACTTACTCTCAATCTTATCTCTATTGGGCAACTATGCGACCTTGGGCTTACTGTTCTCTTTTCTGCTACTGGTTTTGTTATGCAGGACCCACAAACGGGAAAGACTATTGGGATAGGTCATAAGCATGGTCGCCTGTATGAGCACATTCATCTCCGCATCCTTCTCAAAGTTCTCCTGCTCAAACCACTGCTTCCACTACTACCAACTCATCTCTCAGTCTTTGGCATTCTCGTTTAGATCATGTGTCTTCGTGTTATTTACAATCCTTAATTTCAAGTGGTTAATTAGGCAATGTGCAAGATAAAAAAAAATAGATTGCTTGTAATGTCAACTTGCTAAATAACCTGCTTTACCATTTAATAAAAGGGATTGTGTGTCTCTTGCACCTTTTGTTCTCATTCATTCAAATGTTTGGAGACCTTAACCTAACTCTAACATGGCAGGATCTAAGTACTTTGTTATCTTTGTTGATGATTTTTCTCAGTTCACTTGGCTATTCCTTATAAAAAATAGATCTTAATTACTCTTTTTTTTTATGATTTCTCAAACATGGTCAAGACACAGTGTTCTTGTACTATAAAAATTCTTCGTGCTGATAATGTCCAAGAATATAAAGAAACCTATCTTTTGAGATCCTTCATCAAAATGGTACCATCTCTATTATTCCTGCCTAGGTACATCTCAACAAAATGGTCGTGCTGAGCGCAAACTTCGCCATCTCTTAGATACTGTTTGTGCACTCCTAATATCTTTAGGTACATCTCAACAAAATGGTCGTGTTGAGCGCAAAAATCACCATCTCTTAGATATTGTTGGTGCACTCCTAATATCTTCCTTATGTCCTGGGCAGTTTTGCGGGAAAATTGTTCTTACGGCTGCCTACACTATAATTGTGTTGCATGTCCCATCATCAATAACCAATCCCCATATGAGCGTCTGTATGGGAAGCCCCCTAATTATAATAGTCTTCATGTTTTTGGGTGTGCTTGTTTTGTTTTACTCTAACCGCATCAACACACCAAATTGGAACCTCAAGCTCGTAGTTGTGATTCTTGGGGTATAGTATTGAACATAAAGGTTATAGATGTTGGGATCCTCTTTCCAAACATCTTCGTGTATCTCGTCATGTGGTCTTTTGGGAACATAAAATGTTCTCCATATCCAAGTTCCATCTGTCAGCTATTCCTACCACATCTTTATTTACTGATCATACTATTCATTTGTTTTCTGATGAGCTTGACACATGCCCTGCCCTTAAGATCATTCCTACGGCCCTTCTCGAGGAGTCGAACTTACCTGCTGGTTCAGCCCGTGCGTCATCTGACTATACTGCATCTTCACTTGAGCTTCACGAGTCATCTCACACCGTATCAACTGAGCTATTCACAAATACATCTTCTGACATCACCCATCGCCATTCTACCAGGGTAAAAGAACTTCTCGTTCATCTTTGTGATTATCATTGTTTTTCTGCCATTCTTTCTCAGTATAAACCGCACTTCTATCGTGAGGCTGGTTCTAATCTTCTTAGGCAGCAAGCAAAGGTAGAAGAATTACGGGCCTTAGACCACACTCACACATGGGATTTGGTTGACCTTCCTCCTGACAAAAGCGTGATTAGTTGTAAGTGGGTCTATAAGATCAAAACTCGTCCTGATGACTTTGTCAAGTGCAACAAAGCTCGTTTGGTTGCCAAAGAATTTACATAGGAATATTAGATTGACTACGAGAAAACTTTTGCTCTAGTGGTTCGTCTCACTTCTGTTCGTAGCTTATTGGCTGTTGCTGTAATTCATAAGTGGCCATTGTTTCAAATGGATGTAAAAAATGTCTTTCTCAATGGTGATATTCATGAGAAAGTTTACATGTAACCTCTTCCTAGATATACTCACCCACCTCATAAATTCTGTAAGCTTCGACATGCACTCTATGACCTCAGACAGTCACCTCGAGCATGGTTTGCCAAGTTTAGTTCTGCTATTGGGGAGTTCGGCCTCTCTTCTAGATCGTATGATTCTACTTTATTCATTCGAAAATCTAAGCAGGATACTGTTCTTCTTCTTTAAAAATCCTAGCCGGCAAACCCCCTCTCCGCCTTAGCCCATAAACCCTTCTCCAGCGACATACCTTCGATGACGACTCCAGCAACACCCTTCCACGGCGTCTGCGCCTAGTGCGTAAACCCTAGCCGCCGCTGACTGCGCCTGGTGCACAATCCCTAGCCGTCGACGATTGCGCTTGGTGCGCAAACCCTAGCCGCCAACTAAGCGTGCTCGACCAAGTGTGTGCGAACATCTGGTGCTCGACCAAACCCTAGCCGATGACCACTTTTGATGTGCGAACCCTAGCTGCCTGGTGCTTGGTGCGCAAACCTTAGCCATCGGTGCACGACCAAGCCTCGGTTCTCTTTGATATGGTTCTTGGATCTCACTTATCATTGGTTCTCTGATTGGATTTGCTTTACTGTGATTTACTAATGTGGTAAATCTAATTTTTTTAATTTTTCATATATGTTTGGGGCTACGTGTTTGTTCCGGTAGCATTGTTCTTGGTATTGAAGCTCCTTCGACTATCTACTTTTTGTTTGATTGGTTCACATCAGTTTATCGGACAATATGATCGAATGACGAGAGTGGTTTCAAGTCACCTTTATCGGATTTTTCCCTTTCCCAAAATACACCAGCTCACCGTATTACTAGTGTTCTGTTGAATGGGAAAAATTTCGCTGCCTAGAGTCGATCTCTTCAACTATTTCTCGGAGGAAAGGGAAAGTCTAGTTAGCTTTTTGAGACTGAGAAACTACCTCCGGAGACTGATCCTAATTGCACCATCCTGTGTTGGATCTTCAATTCTATGAAAGAACATATCTACAATATGCTCATGTATTATGATACCGTTCCTCAATTATAGACTGCATTGACACAGATGCATGCATATGCCCGCATCTTTGAATTATATCAGGATATTTCTCATGCTTCCTAGGAGGCTTTAGGTTTCACTGTGGCTGAATTCTTTGGGTATTTACAGTCTTAATGGAAAGATTTGGCCCAATATGAGTCATTAAGTGATTTTCCAGCTGAGACAGCTTCTATAATGATTAAACGGCTTGCGTGTCAACATACATGTCAGTTTTTAATGGGTTTGAAACCTGAATTTGAATCCCTCTGCATTCAAATTCTGAACACCTCACCTAACCTTTTTTATATGAAGCCTTTGCTACTATTGATAGTAAGGAGCGGCGATGTTGGTTACTCCAATTCGCTTCTTCCCCCGCCTCTACACCTCTTGCTATGCTTGATAAGGTGGCTCTTGCTGCTAGTTTCGGATCTCGTACCGTGTCTAGCAAGGTTGTTTGCTATCATTGTGACGAAGTAGGACACACAAAGGCTCGTTGCTTCAAGGTTGTTTGCTATCATTGTGACGAAGTGGGACACACGAAGGCTCGTTGCTTCAAACTTCACCCCAAATTAAAGCAATGTTTCGCTCGGAATCATGTCTCTAGTTCCAAATCCTCGCGCACTGCTACCATTGCTGAGCATGTTGTAAGTCTTGAGCCTTCTGTCTTGCCTGACTTTAGACATCTCCACACTCAGATTGGTCAGCTTCAAGAGCAACTTGGCTCCCTAGGGTGTTTAGGTGTACTTGTTTTGTTTAGAATTGAAACCCAACTCGTACTAAATTAGAAAATAAATCTGTTCGATGTATCTTTTTAGGTTATTCTGTTATGTTCAAAGGTTATCGTCGCTACAACCCCGTGTCTTGCCATATATTCCACTCCCTTGATACCACTTTTTGTGAGGATATTCCTTCTTATAGCCTTATGTCTGCCTTACAAGACTCTGCCCCTTCTACTTCTTAGTGGACTTCTTCCCGAGTGCTCGTCCAGTTCCCATTTTTGACTCCCCTTCTGTGACGACTCCCACATCTCCCTCAGAACAAGGGCCTCCTGCCCCTTTGCAGACATACTCTCGTCGCCCTCGCCCTCAGCCTCCTTTGCTAGAGATCTTTGTGGACACAAGTGTATTTCCTCTCTTTCTCTTTGTTATCCTCCTCGTACTCGCAAAACCCTCTCCTATTATGGTTGGCTTAGTAGTACTAACCATCCTATCTCTCAATATATTTTTTATGATGGTCTCTTAGTTTCCTACCGAACATTTCTTGGCAAGATCACTTTTGTGCCAAGTCCCCAATCTGTGTCTGAAGCTCTCTAGAATCCATAGTGGGTCACTGCTATGCAAACAGATATGGATGTCTTAGAATCTAATTGTACCAGGGAACTTGTACCTTTATCCGTTGGTGAGAAGACTGTGGGATGTAAGTGGGTCTTCAGTGTGAAGTATTTAGCTGATGGTTCTGTGGATCAATACAAGGCCCATCTCGTGGCTAAAGGCTTTACCCAAATTCCTGGTATAGGTTTCGGTGCTACCTTTTCCCCTTGCCAAATTGACTTTTGTTCTCTACTTGTATCCTTGACTGTTTCTCATTGTTGGCCCCTTCACCAACTTGATGTCAAGAATGTCTTCCTTCACGGCAACTTACTTGAAACCATCTATATAGATCCGCCGCCAGCTTTTCGGGCTGAGGAGTATTCTGGGAAGGTATGTCTCCTCCTTAAGTCTCTTTATGGATTGAAAGAGTCACCCAGGGCGTGGTTTAGTTGGTTCAGTGATGTTGTCTTGTCTATATTGTTCACCCAATATCACCCTAACTACACATGTTTTATTCGTAAACGCTCTGATGGTCCTCGTATCATTTCATTAATATACGTTGATGACATGATTCTTACTGGAGATGATACATCAAGCACTGCACAGGTAAAACAAGATCTTGGTAAAATTTTTGATATTAAGGATTTGGTCGCCTTCAAGTACTTCCTCGGTATTGAGGTTACTCGTTCTTGTAGTGAGATATCTCTTTCACAGAGAAAATATACTCTTGATCTCCTCCATGACACTGGCATGTTAGGGTATAGACTGGAATCTACTTCGGTGGATCCTAATGTTAACATCTCTGCTGAATCTGGAGAGTTACTTTCTAATCCATCTATGTATCAATGTTTGGTTGGCCGACTGATTTATCTGACTAATACTAGACCAGTGGGACCATCTCTGCTTAAGTCTTCAATTATCAAGCTGGGTTTGATTGCTATCTTTGTTTCAACTTAAGAGAGAGTATTGAAAATAATATCTTTTAGAAAATTAGGATCTCTAATTTTATGGTTATAATATTTTTTATTTTATTTATTTCCTATATTGTAGATTTTTTTCATCAATATAAATATACGGCTATCCTTCTTTGTAGGTAAGCTAAAATTACTGAATTCTTTTATTCTTTTGTCTCAAAAAGTCTCTTAGCTAGTATTTTGAGATGATGGCTCTGGGTACTCTCCACTATTTCTTAGGCTTTCAGATTTCTTCTGATTCTACTGGCTATTATATATTTCAGGCGAAGTATGCTTCCGATCTCCTGGCACAAGTTGGACTCACTGATAGCAAAGTTGTATCCACTCCTTGGAGCTCAATGTATGACTCACACCCTTAGAAGGCACGCTCATGTCAGATGCCACTTTATATCGACAATTAGTAGGTAGTCTTATTTATCTCACTGTTATCCGGCCAGATATTTCTCATGCAGTTCATCTTGTTAGCAAATTCTTTTCTGCTTTCCGGTTTACCCATTATGCTGTTATACTTCGCATTCTTCGCTATGTTAAGGACACTTTATTTCATTGCCTTTATTACTCTTTTCATTCTACATTTGATTTATGGGCCTAATTAGATGCCGATTGAGTCGGAAATCCTACTGACCGTCGCTCAACTATATGATTTTGCTTCTTTTTGGGGAACTCTCTTATCTCTTGGCGTAGCAGGAACAAAACTTTAGTGGCTCACTCTTGCAGTGAATCTGACTATCGTGCTCTTGCAGACACTTCGCAGGAACTTCTCTGGCTCTTGTGGTTACTTTTGGATACGGGTATTAAACATTCTGCTGCTGCTCCTCTTTATTGCGACAATCAGAGTGCTATTCAGATTTTCCACAATGATATCTTTCATGACCATGCCAAACATATTGAGATAGATTATCACTTTGTGTGTTAACATGTTACTAAGGGACTGTTCGCATTCTTCGTATCTCTTCGGTTGACCAGCTTGCTGACATCTTCTCCAAAGGTCATCCGCCTGGATGTTTTCATGATTTTGCTTCTAAACTCAAGTTGTTTTCTCCCTTACCATCTTGAGTTTGAGGGGGGTTGTTAATGTCCAATCACATCCTTGTAATATTCTCTCTAATCATATCCTTGTAATATTCTCTTCCTTCATTGTAATATTCTATTCCCATTATATATCCCTTAGATGTAGCTTTTTTTCCTTAGTCTTTTTTTCATTTTCGGTAGAAAATGACTTTACCATATATAGCGCATTGCTAATGCTATATATATAGGAGAGTGTACCATTATATTTCTATGAAATACAGAATAAGTCAATTGCAATTAGGCTATTTACTCCAATTCTCTCCTCTCCTTGTTTCGCATTATCCTTTTCAATATATTTTCATCAAAGATCATGTTAGTGAAGAATAAAATATAATGAGGCA
>JAULJZ010219278.1:0-17873 GCA_032270985.1 Heliamphora pulchella | reverse complement strand
ATAGGACCACATATCCATCCTACAACATGCAAGAATAAAACTAACCATAGTTCTATAAGCACGAAAGCACGTATAACTACGACGTTCCACATGACAACGCCGCATAACCCGACACGACATCACATGCCATACACTCGTCATCCGCTACTGAACAACCCGTCCACTCACAGGGACAACCAACGATGTAAAAAACTAAAATCTAACCCAGAGACCAACACCTGAATTTCCCACAAAATGGTTCTCACTAGAAACCACCTCTAAAACAAACAATGGACCCACACGTCCGGCACCCAACGATGCACCGACCACCACGCACACAACCGTGCCTCAACACCCGCATCTAACCACGCGCGTCACCCCGAGGACGACACCAACACAAATACCCAAGGCCACGACACGACCCCTGAGCCACAACACAATCAATAGAGCCCCAAAGGCATCCAACAGTATTTCAGTCGACTAATCCCATATATCAATCAACTGAATACCGTTGAAAACCAAAGACCCAACCACCAAACAACAAAACACAACAGCCCAGAGCTCAGTCGACTGGACTCCATCCAGTCAACCCAAACGCCCTACTGGAATCTCGCAAAAATGCCCCAAAACATAGGTCAATCGACTGACCTCACGATCCAGTCGACTGAACCCAGGTGAAAACGACTTTGAGCTACGGGTTTAGCCCCCAAAACCCCAAAACAAAGCCTCTAAACTCTTATCCAACACCCTCGAACATACACGCGCCCAAGCCTAACACCAAAATCTCGAAAGAAACACCCAAAACACGATTTCATCCAACCAAAAATGACGAAAAACGATTTTGAACCCTAAAACCCAACATTTAAAACATAAAGCAATTTCATGCATTTTAAAACGGTAAAAGCATGCACGATTACACGTAGCACCCTTATAAGATATAAGAGTCTAGGAACCTACCTCGTTGAGTTAAAAACTTGGCATCTCGATCCACGTACAAAATCAAACTTCGTCGGAATGAAATTTCGTTCGAATGAACGCGTAACCCACAGTGCTAATAACAAGGATCCGTTGTTAGATCATCAAAAATCGAGCCTCGGGCCCTCAAGAAGTTAGAGAGAAGGCAGAGAGAAAAAAAAAATTTAGCTGAGAAGTTTTGAAAATATATTTTGAAAATATCTAACGTCAGATATTTATAGGCCACGAAAATATCTTTTTTTTAAAACCCGCATCACAGCGCCTAACAGTCTCGGGAACCAACCCATATGCATATCTAAACCCGAACATGCATAAAAACGCATATGAATATGCTGAAACAATAACGGTAAACACGCGTCGAAAAACGCCGAAAAAAAAATGGGTTAGGGTCTCACAATCAAAGTGTGCCTCTAAGCCACTTTCAATTTGCGGATGACACTATTATTTTTTGTCAACCAAGGGAGCAGGAAGTGTGTGGGATTAAGAGAATTCTAAGATGTTTCGAGCTTGTATTCGGGCTAAAAATTAACTTCTCCAAGAGTTTAGTGGTGGGTGTTGGAGTTCTTGATTCCTACATGTCCTCCTTAGCAGATAAGCTCTGCTATAAAGTTGAGTGCTTGCCTCTAAAGAATCTAGGCATGTCAGTGAACACGAACCCTAGGCTCTTGAGGTGATGGGAGCCCCTTCTTGAGAAATTTTGAAAAAGGCTAGTTCCATGGTAAAAAAATTTATTATCTAAGGTAGGTCGACTTTAATTGATTAAAGCTACACTATCTAATCTACCTGTATATTATTTGTCCCTATACAAGATGCCTAAAGGAGTGGCCAGGCAAATTATCAAAATTCAGAGTAGATTCCTATGGAGGGATGAAGTGGATAGAAGGAAGACTCATCTTGTTGGATGGAAGTATATATCTCAAAGTAAGACTGTTAGTGGTTTAGAGGTGGTTGACCTGAACCTCAAAAACAATGTTCTCCTCTTGAAATGGTGGTGGAGGTTTGGGAGGGAGAAAAAGAGTTTGTGGAGAAAGATTATATGCTGCAAGTATAAGGGTGTTTCAGAATGGCTGCCAAAGTTGATGGATGGGGGTTAAATACTCTAACACTTGGAAGGATATCCTCCTAATGGGCTCCTCAGTGAGTCCCTCAACTGAGGTGTTTTTGAGAAATTGCATTCTAAAGTTGGGTGATGGGGGGTGCTCTCAGGTTTTGGGAAGATTGTTGGGTGAATGGTCAAGCGCTAAGAACAGTATTTCCTCGGTTGTTCCTTCTTTCTACGCAAAAAGAAGCTTTCATTATGGATCTATTCATGAAAGAGCATCTTAAACCCTGAAGGTTAGAATTTAGAAGGGGGCTCTTCGAATGAGAGAAGGGGTGCCTACAGCAGTTGCTTTTCTTGCTTACCGCCCATATCCCGAGGTTGAACCATATGGATGTTATGCTCTGGAAGAGTAATTTGAATGGGGTCTTCTCTGTTAGATCCCTCTGTTTGGAGGTTGGTTTGTTGGGTGGTGAAGCCAAGTCTCTTTTTAGTGAAGCTTGGGTGCATTACATCCCTCATAAAGTGCAATTTTTCATGTGGCTGGCTTTGAGGAATAGGGTGCCCATGAATGAGCTCTTGGCTAGTTGGCATATCATTCCCCTCACCTGTTCCCTTTTGTGTGTTTTCTGTGATAGTTTCGTTAAGTCTTCTAACTACCTGTTGGCGGCCTGTCCCTGGGTATGGTTAATGGGGGGGGGGGGGGGGGGGGGGGGGTGTGTTGGTGGGGGCTGAGCTGGGTGTACCCAAAGGATTTGTTTAATCTATTGTTATGGTGGAAAAGGGCTTGCAGTGGAAGGTTGGCCAAGAAGCTATGGGTAGTTGTGTTCTTTGCCACTGCTTGGTCAATTTGGTTAGCTCGCAATAAGTTTATAATCCTTCATGAAAGACTGGAGTGGTTTGAGGTTGTGGATGAAGCCAAAGTGAAGGCAGCTCATTGGGCAAGGGCCTATCTGGATCCGAGTGTTTTTTCGATGGAAGATTTCCTTTATAATATTCAAGCTGTCAAGGGTCTTACGTGCAAAATGGAAGTTGTCGTAACCGATGTTCTGCTGTCATGCTGAGGGGCTAACAGCCGTGCTTTGCTGCTATAAGCCCCACTGATGCTGTAAGAGGAGGTTTTGTTGGTGTTGGTTTTTGGCCTGCTGCGCTTCATATATGGGCTGAGAGGTGTTGTGGGGGAGTGTTGTTATTCTGGTTTTGATGGTCTCAGTTTGGGTATTGGTCTGGTTTTGCTCACTAGAGCCTTGCAAGGTTTTCTGTTTGAACTGCAATTTCTGGTTACTATCAGTGGTCTGCTGTAATCCTATTTTGCTGCGGTTCTCCCTTTTGCTTCCCCTTTGTTCTTGTTGTTTGCCGCTCGTATGCATTGCTGAGTGTTTTGCAAGGCTGGGTGTTGTGCAGTAGCTTAGGAGGTCCCAGAGGATTTAGTGAAGTGGTATGGAATGTGGAAAGCGACAAAAAGTCAGCCATACTAAAAGATGATTGTGAGGTGCATTCATTTTTAAATAGTTAAGGGTCATTTTCCAGATCAGAAACAAGTGCAAGTAGTTGTTTGCTCAATGTTCAAGGAGCTATTTTTTTCATTATAGCTTCGATTTTCTTTGTTTCTGTTGTGTGTACATTTGAACCTGCGCGTTTGGAGCTTGCCAATACTATGGTTTCTCTTGTGGGGTGAGGATGCCTTCTGCATCTTGTAGAGGATCTCGATCCTTTAGATGCTTTGCATCCTTTCTTTTTATAATATTCCTTCTTTGCTGTTTAAAAAAAATACCCGATTGCTTAGACATATTTTTCATACATTTTAAAAGTTACCCACAATTCAATTCGATTCATGATTTATAAAAACAAAAAATTGATTTACGATTCGAGTTTCAATTTGAAACTATAAATATATGAAAGTGTATATATTTTTTTAAAAAAATTACTAATTACCATTCAATGAACAATAAATATTTGTTATGAAGAAGAATAGCAATCATACCAAAATATTTAGAAGTTAGAGTTGCTACAATTAGTCACAGTCAATAAATTTTTAACAATAAAAATATTTTATAGAAAATATTAAAAATACAGTTATTCCCACAATATTCGGTGATTAATTAGCAGGAATAATTATTCATTAGTTCATAAACACCATGTGGCATGCCTACGTGATGCTCCTATTTAATTATGGGCCTGACTTCTCTATTTGAAACTGGATCAGTCCAGTCGGGTCACTTTTTTGACTAAAATGGCCCTACTTTGATAATCTAAATCGTTTATTTTATTATTCATAGCGTATATATTATTGTTGTAAAAATTAAATTGATCTGAAATCGTTAACTGTCTTAACAAATTACATTTTTGTTAATAAAATAAATAAAAAATAGACGTCACAGTTTGACGATTAATTAAAATGGCCTTCATCTGACAATTTCGCTTTAAATTAGACTTTTTTGCCCATGGCAAAACCTTTCTGTTCCTAAAGCATTGCAATTTGCATCACTGCAGGATACCCGGTTCAGACGGGCAAGCTCAAGCTGCATTTGTGGATAAATGGATTGAAAGCCACATCAGAGACTCGGATTCGGTGCTGAGAAAGCCTCTCCTCCTAACTGAGTTTGGCAAATCTTCGAAATCAGCGGGCTATAGCGTGGCTGCGAGGGATGAATATTACGAGAATATTTACACCGCCGTGTTCGGTTGTGCGAGAAGCGGCGGCGCCTGCGCCGGTGAGCTTTTCTGGCAGCTCATCGCCTCCGGAATGGACGGCTTCAGAGACGGCTATGAAGTTGTCTTCGACGAAAGTCCATCCACCGCCGCCATTATCTCTCAGCAGTCTCGCAGGCTTTCAACTCTCGATTAAGAACAATTAATTTTTATATATGTAACTATTATTATTATTATTATTATTATTATATGTACTCTTAAGAATTAAGAAAATTAATTTTTATAATTTACTTTTATTCAATCACTTGTCAATTTTTTCTTTAATAAGGCCCCAATGGGCAACTATGGCTTTTTGTTTTTTTAGTTAAAAATATTAAAAAATTAAAATTGTTCGTTTGACAAAAACGTAAAAAAATCAAAAAATCAAATCAAATCAAATCAAAACACAAATAAAATATTCTATTAAAATTTTTACAACTTTTAAAATACAACAATACCCCTTATTCATAACTTATTTACTACTACTACCAACTACGTATAATTGTTAATATTACATATATCAAATATATAGAAAGATAAAATTATCTACTTTGAACAAAAATAAAAAAAATAAACTTTTTATCTAAATAACTAACTTCAGAAAAGTTAGTTTAAAAACTAAGTTATCAAACAATTTACTTTTAACTTAATTTAGCTTTTTGGCTAAAAACGCATAAATAACAAAAAGTTAGCTTTTAAACTAGTTGTCAATCAGAGCCTAAGTAAAATTTTAAAATATTATTCACAATATAAAAAATGAAAAATTAGTGAACAGATAAATTTATTTGTACCTTTTCAAAATATATATAAATAATACAGATAAATTTACCTGCTTGCATTATCTGTGTTGATATGCAAACAAATAAATTTATCTATTAAATATAAATATACAAGCATATAAATTTTTCTGTTTGCATATTAAACAGATAAATATATCTGTTTATTATGTAAAAATAGATAAATTTATCTGTTTGTAGGGTATATTCGGAAAAAATCACGCCATTGGACTTTATACGTTAAAATTTTTATTAATGAACCTTATATTTAAAATTTATTTTTTAAAATTTTTAACTGAAATTCCCTAGTGTAAGGTTCTATGAGTAAATTATTTTCACTACTATTACTAGTACGTTAGTTTTTTTGTTTTTTTCAAGTCATCTTAGTCGTACTTTGACTACTAAGACTTTTTATGTTTTATTTTTTTTGGGCGAGTGTTTGTCAATTGTTAGGAAAATGGTTTTGATATTACCATATAAGAAATGTATCTGAGTTTATTATTATATTGTTTTATCAATAATATTTATTCATCAGTCATTCCTAATTAAGCCTGTGTTTAGGTTAGTTTTTTTTAGTAATTTTTAAGTTTTTAGCTTTTTTGAAAAAAAAATAAAAAAAAATAAGTGTCAAATCATGTAGAAAAAGTAAAAAAAAAAATGAAAAAAATCACTTAAGCCAAATCAATTAGCTTTTTTATAACTTTTAAACTAAAAAATTAAACTTAAAAATCAAGCCAAACACAGGCTAAAAAAGAAATGTGAATATTAAAGAATATACACTGTGAGCACGTAAATTGTACTATAACGTTATAACGGGCGACTCCATAAATTTTTTTTTTTTTTAGGATAGACAGTAGACTCATGCCATTACTTTACATTTCAAAAATAAGATACATTTTTTTCATGGATACAACTGTTTCTACAAAAAATAAATAAATTAAAAAAAAAAAAGAAAAACTTGTAGATGGATGAACTTTTACTACTTTTTTAAGAAAGAAAGTCAACTCATGCCAATATTTTACATTTCAAAAATAAGATACATTTAATACATGGATACAACTGTTTACACAAAAACCTTAGAGATAAATGAACTTTTATTGTTGTCCTTGCCAAGTTCTTATGGTTTAAAACCGTTGCATTATCAATACTATCAAATATATCTTTTTTAATATATATATATATATGTAACCAAACAATTATTCATCTATTTATCTCCTATTTAATTATGTAGTTGGTTCTTTATAATTTTATTGCTAAAAAGAATCTTTCTATGGTTACCAAAATTTTAATTGAGTTGTGGAACATGCAGTGGTGTTCAAACATTAAGAAAAATTTTTGGCTTTTTATGCAAACATTAATAAAAAAATGAGAAATTGGTGAACAGTCCAATTTATAGGCCGTTTACTATTTTTCATCAAGTATAAAAAATTTTAACGAGTAAGATCCATCCTTATAAAAATTTTAATGCACAAGATCCTTTTGGAATAAAAATACTCTAGAACGTATAATTTATCTGTGTCTTTTTAAAACATGTATAAGGAATATAGATAAATTTATCTATCTTTTATTGAAAGCACGTGTAAAAAATACAGATAAATTTATCTATTTTATTGAAAACACGTATAAAAAACACAGATAAATTTATTTGTGTTTTTTCAAAACACGTATAAAGAATACAGATAAATTTATCGATTTACATATCTATTTTGCATTATCTGTGTTGATATGCAAACAGATAAATTTATCTGTTAAGCATAAATATGCAAACAGATAAATTTATCTGTTTGCATATTAAACAGATGAATATCAAACAGATAAATTTATTTGTTTATTATGCAAAATAGATAAATTTATTTGTTTATTATGCAAAATAGATAAATTTATTTGTTTGCAAGGTATTTTCAAAAGAAATCACGCAATTAGACTTTACGCGTTAAAATTTTTGTTAATGAACATTACACGTTAAAATTTTTTTTTTTTTTTTTTTTTTTGACCTTTCGCTAAAATTCCCTAAAGAAAATTGAGTGAGCTGAAACTTTTTTACTTTTGTGTCAATTATTTGTTGATTCAAAGATATAATAGCCAATTGGATATTTAAATATTTGGAGCCCATTAGATATTTAAATATTTGGATTAGGTATTTAAAATAAGAATCACATACATTTTTACAAATGCAGCATGTCGTGTTAGACATGGCACACTTTAGACACTTATATCTGTATTTGACACTTTTTAAATATGCTTTAATTAGAAAAGATTAAATTTGTAGTACCATATACTTTTACGATAATTAGTGGATACTTAACGGCATTTTAAATTCACTTCTTGAACTCTCTAAATAAATTCTATTTGATAAATTTTTTCATGGTAATAAGGATTTGAACTTTTCTGAATCTAAATTATGCACAATAAATATAATTTGAAATATTTATAAGATAAAATATAGAACATTTTAATTTTATTAGTGATATGTTGTATACTTTTACGTATCACTAAATAAATTGTTTTACATAGTTTTCATAAAATAAATTTATAAAAACATAGTTCTTTAACATGTCCTTTGCATGTCGTGTTCTATATTTTTTTTAAAAATTAATATGTCTACGTATCCATGTAATGTCTGTATTGGGTCGCGTATTAGTGTCTATGCATGCTACTAAGTGTTCAAATATTTGATTGAGTAGTATTTAGCCATGAGTGGTCAAATCTTTCAACAAATTATCTATACTTTGAAATTGTCAATATAAATTGAAATTGGGAAGGTGTTTGTTGCATATTTTTCTTCTTTTTCTTTTTCTTTTTCTTTTTAATTATTTGTAAAGAAAGTACAATGTAATGTTAACAAAAATTGATTTTGAGTTCCCATCGACTCGAGAGTCGCTTTATTGATAAATTTTTTTTATGTATTTATCCATTTATTTTTATTTCACATTTTTTTTGATTTTTTTTAATATATAGATTAATTATTGGGAAAATTACACTGACCTCCCCTGAGGTTAATGAAAATATCAATCACCTCCTCTGTAGTTTTTAAAATGTCACTAATCTCCCATTTGGTTTAATTTTTGCATCAAATTAATCCAATCGTCAACTTTCCGTTAATTTTTAACGGAAACACTGTTTAAAAATTAAAAAAATAATTAAAAAATTATTTTTTGTGTTTGAAACATTTTTTTATTATAATTAGAAAATATTTTTTATTTTATTTTTATTTTTTCTAAAAAACAGTTGTTAGTTTTTTTTATTATTTTTATTTTTTCTAAAAAACAGTAACACTGTTTTTTTAATAAAAAATAAAAATAAAATAAAAAATATTTTCTAATTATAATAATAAAATGTTTCAAATACAAAAAATAATTAGAAAATAATTTTTTATTATCTTTTTTATTTTTAAACAGTGTTTCCGTTAAAAGTTAACAAAAAGTTGACAGTTGGACTAATTTGATACAAAAATTAAATCAGAAAGGAGGTTAGTGACATTTCAGAAACCACATGGGAAATGATTAATATTTTCATTAACCTTGGGGGAGGTCAATGTAATTTACCCTTAATTATTCTATTGTTATTTTTACCTATAATTTATTACATTATAAATATATCATTAGCATATGCTATATATATATTTTCTTCAATTTCACACTATATTTTTTTATATATACATATATTTTACTTATTTCTTTATATATATATATATATATACATATATATATATAATAGATCAATAAGAATCCATAATATAAAAGTAACATCATTAGCTATTTTTTATTTTTATTACAACAATTTTTCATCTCGTAATATACACACTAGAATCACGAGATGTCAGTTTAACATAATTTTACAGACAACTTTATTATTATTATTTTTTTCGATAGGTGAGCTTATTACAACTACTTCAAACTTTCTTTTCATCATTATGACTAGGATCGTTCACATATTCTTTCAATTATGCGCGACACTCGACATCCCAACCATCATATTTTATGGAATAGTACTCTTTAAAATAGTAGTCAAGACCCCACTCTCCCATCCCCTCATGTGGTGCATATACTAGTGTGGGTGTGGGTGTGGGTGTGGGTACTATTTGTATAGTTAGCTATTTTCGGTATTCGACAAAATCGCCAAAGCCTGTACCCTTTTTTTGTGTTTTATGTTTGTCATAGGATTTGTCTTAGTGTCTCCACTCTCATCATCGTCAGACTTAGCATCGGTGGATTTGCTAGATTTCTTTCGACAACCCCAACAAGGTATATGGCCTCTCTTATGCACAATCATTACATGTTTAGTTTGTTTCCTGCATAAAAAGGCTTTTTACGTTGCATGCATGGTTCCTAGGGTTGCTTGTGGTTTAAGTCTGTCAAGCGCTCACAGAGTGCTTGAGCCCCGCTAAGCGCTCGTTTAGCGCTTGAGCGCCTTTCCTCCAAAGAGCAGTGCTCGCTTGGCGCTTGAGTGCCTTTTTACCACCTTTCCAGTGTTAAGCGCTCTTAGGGTGCTCGCTAGGCGCTTAAGCTCCCCTGGTGCCCTTTGGTTTTCTAGAGCAGAGCGCTCGCTAGGCGCTCGTAATGCGCTCAAGCGCTTCATAAAAGCGCTTGAAGGCGCTTGCAAAGCGCTTAAGCCCTTTTGGACGATGATTCAATGCGCTCGTAGAGCGTTCGCTTGGCGCTTGAGCGCTAATGCGCACTCGTAGAGTGCTTGATAGGCGCTTTAGTACCTAGACTCCTTTCATCAACCAATCCTATTTGAGCCATGTTTGGAATATAAGCTTAACAATTTCGTCCATTAGGTTTAAGGAGTGTCTTCTGAACATTTAAGGAGGCTACTTTCTCTCTCTAAGTGCCTTGCATTTACTCATTCATTTTCACTCTATCTTGTAGCAACCTAAGTGTATTTAATTGCCTTCAAGAGTGTTTTCAAACACCTTAGGTTGTGTATTCTTCTTAAAACGATATTTTTCATATACACTCATCTTCACATCATTCACACACTTAGCCGAGTTAACTCGGAGTTGTCATCAAACGGAGATCGGGTCGTTGAGCTCGTGATTGTTAGGAAATCAATAAAGTACTCGGGAAGCTAAGTCAAGAAGTGGAGTTAGGTCTACATTGTGGTAATAGTTGTAATATCTTTCTCGTTGTGTTTCTTGTACCCTTATTGATTCATAGTGAATTATTGTGTGTTGGTACTGTGATTTTTATTCCGAAGGTATACCCTAGGGTTTTCACATTAAATCTCTTGTGTTGTGGTGGATGTGTTTTTTTGTTTCTTTGGTTTTTATCATTATCATTAAAAGAATCAAAACTTTTATTAAAAAGAAAAAATTAATTTTTATTGACCTATTCATCCCCCCTCTAGGCTTAATCCTTCTATTTTTTAACTTTTTCATGTACGAGTGCAGGTACGGGTGCAAGTGGTGGGTTAATTTGTAAATATTGATTTATATCAAACTCAAGTTTTGCTGGTGGTCCTGCTATATCACCGGGTAGGGGCCATGGCAGATACCTCTCAACTTCTATCTGGTTGACTATGGTTTGATACCTATTTGGGTCTCGAGCGATTTGTCCCGCTTTTTGATAGATTAGGTTATGGGTATCCAGTCTGTGTTCTATTATGGCCTTTTTGAGCAGCCCAAAATAGTGAAATTTTTTTCTTTTCACTTTTAACACCTCCCGGCGTAACGCATAGTGGGCATCTCTAGTGGTGGCAAGATCATATAGCTCAGGCTATAGTGGTTGGGCATGTGTGGGTTCAATAAGGTTTGCTTGGTACCCACCCCAAGTATCAAGGCTAGTATGAGGATTCATTTATACAATACACAAAATACATTTGTATACTAAGAATATGCAAATTAATATTATGAAGGAAACATGTAATTTAAATAATAAAAATGAGTTTTTTTTTCTTATATATATTCATATTTTCTTATTTATTTATTTTGTGCGTATTATTATTATTTTCCCTTCTCTTTTTTAATATAAATATTTTTTATACATATATATATTTTTATAAAATAACTTTAAAGTTTTGAAATTTTAACCTAGCTTTGATAACACCTCTGTCACGACCCATTTTTAAAAATGGTATTCGCGATCGGTCAGTGAGTAAACCCACCAAAGGTCTCTATATCTCGTGTTTTTTCTCAAAAACAATGGTTGTATATTTGGGACCCATTAGGTTAATAAATTATAACTATTTTCCCACCATTGTACAAAAGATATTTTAAAATGAAAATTAACACTATATTAGGAGAATTATTTATTCATTTACTAATTATTTATTACTAATTAATCATCTAACAGAATTTAATACTTATAAATTTAATTAAAAACTAATAGTTTATATCTGTTGAACAATTTAATAATATTAATTAGCTAAAAAATGTTAAAAACCACTCCATCTTCTTTGTCATACATATTATGCTTTAGTACAACGAAAGAAAAAAAATAACATTATGGAAGAAAAACAACTTTAATTAAAGTAGTACATTATTTCATCGTAAGGATTCTTATTAATATTTTATAATTAAAGATAAACTATTATTATTTTTATTCTTTATTCTTTATTCTTCCTTCTCCCTTCTTTTTCTAGCAACTTTTTATTTATTTTCCTGGAAAGCCAAAGTAACAACATCATAAGTAATGGCTCGTATGAGTGCACACATAGCACGATTACTAGTTTACCATGAAGATATCACAACATTTAAAATCATGCTATTTGATTTTAAATAAAACTCAGGTACTACTACTACTACTACTACTACTACTACTACTACTCCTCCTCCTCCTCCTGTTGCTGCTGCTAATAATAATAATAATATTATTATTATTATTATTATTATTATTATTATTATGCGATACTTTTTATTGATCAATGGTTCATGCTAGTATGACCCTAAGTTTAATCATTTGGGAATGATATCAACCAGTCACCACTTGACTGTAGTCCCACCTTTATTACTTCACCTCATAATATCTTTATTTTTATTTTTTCTCAAGTCGAAAAATTTCATTCGAACTGTACATCATCAATAACATTAGTTTGATAAATATTACAACTATAATGATATTCATGGTGTATGATTAATAAATAAAATAATATTTTTAAAAAAAACTAATTATTTTTAAATAAAATAATTAATAAAAACAAGTAATCTAGCTATAAATATCTCACATATCTTTTGAATATAACGTATAATAAGAGATGTGTGCTCGTTTCGTAATATTTTACAATTTACAGTTTCTGGTTCCTCTCTTTTTTTTTCTTTTTTTTTTATTTATTTTTTTTTTTTTTAGCTTGTATATTGCCACAAAGTGTCTTTTATAGGCTACTTGAATCTTGTGGGGTAGTGATTGGGAATCAAGAGGATAAGAATAAAAATGAGATAAAGATGAAAAGGGAGAATGTATGTGCCACCTGGTGTGCTTGCATGGACTTACCTGTGTATTTAGTTACATAAGTGACATGTGTCACTTGACTTATTATTATTTTTTTTTTTAAAACAAAAAAAATGGGTCTTCCTGGGATTTTGTTTGTTTGCTACATTGTATCATGATTTTTTTTTTCTAGAAACTTCTTCAAGTTTCACTTGTCTTGACTTAAAAGAGAAGAGTGAACAAAATAATAAACTTGACTTAAAGAGATGAGTGAACAAGTGATATTGGCTCCCGAATGTCCAAGAATTGTTATTGTTATTGTTATTTGTTTTTAATGAGATTTATCTGAAATTTATTTTTGATAAAAATTCTTTAAAACCTACTTTTCTTTCTCTTTTTATTTATTTTTATTATTATTATTATTATTATTATTATTTAAATGTACACGGGTTGCTACAAGTGCTCACACTTTAATAAAGTTCTTCACATTTTTTTTGACAATTAAGACTGAACAAAAAAAAACATAAAAGATATAATAAACCAAAAAACAAAAATAAAAAAACAACTTGACTCAAACAGACAGACAAAACAAAAACTAAAGATTTCGACTTGCAAAAAAGCAGTCTAGATTTTTTTTCCTTGCCCAAATTTTTTTGAACTTGAATTGTTCTTTAACAACTTAGGGTTTGGGTACAACTTTAGAAAAATCATTTTCAGTCCATATTTTAAATATTATTCTCCTAATCCTGGAATAAGTCAATCTATTCTTAGGATCATGCATCTGTCAAATACTCTACATTTTTTAAGATAATGAGAATATCCAGAATAAGAATCAAATATACCATGCAACTAAAAACAATGAAATTTAATGTGCCTTTTGACTCTACAGTGATGACAAATGGATACAAATTTATTCCTGATTGCAAACTTAGGAACATTGACTTTTGACGTAAAATCTTGAACATTAATCTTAGGCGGATGGATAACAGGTTTTCGAATAGCAGATGCAGGAGTAATATATTTAACAAATTTTATTTTACCTATAGAATTTGAAAATGAAACTCCACCCGTGTATCTAAGACCAGAACGATCAATAGTCACATTTTGCACACTCATAATGTCATCCAAAACTTTTGATCTTGCATTAAATTTTCTCGAGAGTAGCATTAGAAGTATTAAGATCACATTCTAATTTAATCAACCTAGTTTCAAGATATTTATTTGACTTGATATTCTCATACAAATTTTTTTCAAGATTAACAAGTTTGTCTTCATAATTTTTTGCATGTTTAAATCAAGTTATTTTTCTCGACCAGACAAGTTTATCACATAAGATCTCTCTATTTGACTTTAATCTACTTACCTAGACTTGAGCTTCAGTTTGATCTTGCGATAACTTTTCTTTTTCTTTCTCATGAACCATATGCTTTTGAGATAGTTTTAGATTCATTTTGATTATTTTTAAGCTTTTTTATAAAAGTTAGCATATGACTCATGCACGTAAAGAATTAGAATCATTTAAATCCTCACCATTTAAGATAGTCTCATGATGGATTGTTCTTCTTTAGGTATATCCATTATTGCAAATCAATCAATCAGATCAACACTTATAAAAATAAATAAATTTTTTTTAAATGACCTGCTCTGATACCAATTGAAAAACCTCGTCTAACGATTGATTTCCACTAATTGATTTTCTAACTAACCACACAAAGCTAATAAACAATAAACAAACACACAAGCAAAAATAAAACGATCGACCACATGCAAGAAGGCACAAGATTTTTTTACGTGAAAAACCCCAACTCGAATAAAAATCATGGGACTAATCTAGGTTCATGAATAATCAAGTACTATAGAAACTGTTAGTTACAAGAAATCTTATAAACCCCATTGAATTCACAACCTACAATAGTAAGCCTAACTTGTCAAATTCACGTACACCAACCCCAAGCTCAATTGTCACTGGAATCCATCACCGAATTTCAACTGTTGATAGAATCTATCACCAGACTTCAACTCTTGAGAATCCACTCGAGAGACTTCACGAACTTGAAGGAATGTTAAAAGGCTTTTGATTGCTTGACGATCTTCTATGAAAGCACGGAGAATATAGATCTTCAAGTAAATTGCGAATCAAAACTCTAATGATATTCTTCAATAAGGCGCTAGGAGGCTTAGGAGTCTTTCAATAAACATAAGAAGGAACTATGGTAGCTAGGGTTTTTAATATTACTAAGAGACACCTAACATAAAACCCTAATAACTCATTTTATAACACAACTACAAAACTTTAGCAGCTTCCATCCTAGTAAAAAACTACAAAACTCTAGCTGAATTAAAAGGGGTTCGCGTACATGGCCAATCGTGCGGTCTGTTCACCGTTCAAGCAGTGAAGTCAACTTTGTAACATTTTTACAGTGTAGTTATGGAAATCGAGGGGACCTTAAGATCGCTCGACACATTGCTCGAGCAATCTGTCGAGCAGTGGTAACAGTGTTGCAGTTTTTAACTCTTTTTATGATCCTTTTCTTGCACCATATAATGCCATGCAACTTATTAAACCAAATTTACAAGAACAAATGTCACTTATCAAAGAATAAAATGAAAAATAATTTGTTACAGATTTGTCAAAAATCTAAACAAACAAGCCAAGGGAGGAAATTTCCTGACGTTTAATATTTAAATCTTTAGTAACAACTAATAATAAGAACTCGTGACAGTAAAAAGGGTCCTAAAAAATCTTATTTAGGACCTCAATTATCTCCCATTCTCTTCACTCTATTTTTATGGTGTATTGAAGATATTTTTGACATAATTAATTAATATGTGACTTATTGAACTAATGTTTTGATATATAGTCCTCGTTTAGAAATCGCTTAAAACTAATTTTTTGTCTTTTTATTTAAAAGCCCAAAAGCTATGTTTTCCAACTCAAAGGCTTTTAGCCTTTTTTGCTTTTAACATAATTTTTGTATATTTTTTAAAACATCATAACTTTTATTATATACATCTATTTTTTATAAAAAATTATACTTTTGAAATTTACTCGTCAAAATATATCAAATAAGATTTATATTGAATATAAAATTATTTTAAAATAAAATTTTAAAAATTATAACAACTTGAAGCAAAGCTTTTTATCTTCTGGTTTAAAATCACTTTAAACCTTTGTCTTAAAAGCCATACATATTCCAACCAAACAATTTTTTTAATTTTTTAACTTAAAAATGACTTAAAGTTAAAAAAAAACTAATTTTAAACCAATTGCCAAACTAACTCATAATCCTCCCTATATATAAAAAGCCAATGCATTTCAAACTTTTCATCCTCTATGGAATTACAATTTTATCCTCAAGTATTGTTTCCCAACGCAGGGCTTTAACCAACGGAGAGCTACTGAATTTTATTATTCTTCGCAATAAGTGAATAATAACATATGGCTCTGTTTGGGTGCAACTTGCTTATTTGTTTATTGCCTTATTTACTTATTAGCAAATAAGTCAAATGTCATTTAAATCACTTCATTTGAATGGCTTGTGGCATATTTGCTTATTTGTTTATTGGTTTATAAGCCAGCTTATTTGGTTTATAAGCCAGCTTATTTGCTTGTTTGACTACCCAAATGAGTTTAGTTGCTTATTTACTTATTTTTTTATTTTTAATTTATTTAGTTACTCAAACGACGTGACTTATTTTTTGACTTATAAGCCAATAAACAAATAAGCAAAATTACCCAAACAGGGTTATGAATATATAATAATTATAGATATACCTCATGCTTATAAACTGTACCATTCATTTTATAGAATTCATTAAAAATATTATTTATCCAAAAATTAAATTAATCAAATATCAAAATAATAATTAAATATATGTATTTTAAATAAAATAAATTGTCTATTCTTAAAATTACATGTACCACTAAAATAAATAATATAAGATAAAATATCAAGAGAGATACAATCAATTGAATTTTTAAGGGATACTTTCTCAATATGTTCTTCAAAATAAACAATTTGAATTATCGGTATATGGACATATAAAAATTAAACTTATGGTAAAATTCTTTTTTACCCTGCAGATTAAAGAGCAATGTTTGATTTCATAAATATTATTCTTTAATGTATAATTGTTATAAATATACCTCATGTTTATTTTAATAACCATACTGTTTATTTTAGAGAACTCATTGAGAAGATTAATCATTGAAAAAAATGAAACTAATCCGATATGAATTGATTATTATCTAAACATATTTATTTTAAATAAAATAAACAATTTATTCTTAAAATTACACGCACCATTAAGATAAATATTATAAGATCCTATATTTACGAACATCTAACCAATCTATCTTTTTACAAGGATGAGTTTTTTAATATGCTCTCTAAAATCATCAATGTGAGCTTGAGATGGGCTCATAAAAATTAAATTTTATGATAAAATAATATTTTCTATTGTACAGAATAAAAAGCCGGGTGGTAACATGTTAAGAGTTTCAATGCTTGCTTTTTGTAGGATAAGGAACTTTTATTATTCTCCACTTAATTTAATATATTATTGTTATATATATATTTTATTTTTATTTTGATAATCTTTGTTAATTTTATAAAACTCGTTGAGAAAATCATCTATACAAAATATTAAATTGATCTAATATCAATAACTAATTATATAAACATATTTATTATAAATAAAATAAATGGTTTATTTTTAGAATCACACAAATCATTCAAATAAATATTTTAAAATATTGTATCGATTGATATCCAATTAATCGATCATTTTATATAGATGATTTTCTCAATATACTCTTTAAATTTGGTTCGAATAATCAATATAAGCTTGTGATGGATTCATAAAAATTAAACTTTATTATAAAATGAAGTTTTAAAGTTGGTTGTTTAGGTAAAAAATTAGTTTTTTTGCTTTTATTTAAATTGGATAATTTTATCTTTTTATATAGTTGAAAATAACAATTATATATAGTTGGTAGTTGTAGTAAATAAATTATGTATTATGAATATTATTATATTTTAAAAG
>JAULJZ010219230.1:0-13912 GCA_032270985.1 Heliamphora pulchella | reverse complement strand
GACTAGGTGGAACTCCACCTATCTAATGCTTGAGGTTGCTGAGAAATTTGAAAAACCATTTGAAAAAATGGTTGGAGGATTAGGACACTTATTTCAAGTCTTGCTTTAAGGATGTTGAGGTTAGTGAAGGAGGTGAAGAGGCAAGTGGCACAAAGAGGAAGCCAACTGAACATGATTGGAATAATTCTAGATTATTTGTCAAATTTTTGAAGCTTTTCTACAATGCAACCAAGAGGTTTTCGGGTTATCTTTATGCCACCTCTAATTGTTTCTTTGATGACATGTATATGATTCAAGGTAAAATTGAGCAATTAAACAAAAAGGAAGATCCACTTTTGGCTTAAATGGCAAGGAGTATGAAAGATAAACTTGAAAAGAATTAGGGAAGTAGAGATAAAATAAATTTCCTAGTGTATGTTGCAGTGGTGCTATAGGAAGAAGTTGAATTATGTTAAGTTCCATTTTTCACAAATATTTGTTGGCGATGTGGTCAATCAAATGACAGATAAAGTGAAGTATTGTTTAACTCGTTTGTTTGATTTTTATGATAAACATGATTCAATGGCAGTGCATACTGTATAGAGTAACAACAATGAACATTGATGAGGATTGTGATGACTCACATGCGCTCATAGCCTCTCAGTTTAATTCTTATATGGAGGAGCAATATTATAATTTATGCAAGTCTGAGGTAGACAAATATTTAGCAAATTTTTGTGAAGGATCAAAAAATGTAAAGTTTGATATATTGGAATGGTAGAAGAATAATTCAGTTAAGTATAGAGTACTATCACAAATAGCACGAGACATGTTAGCGATGCCTTTTTCTACAGTTGCATCTAAGTCGGCATTTAGCACAAGAGAATGCATACTTTGATCTATCCCGTAGTTCTTTATCTCCTACAATGGTAGAGATTCTTGTATGCACACAAAGTTGGCTTCTAAGCAATGTCTCCATTTCTCTTCATAAAGGCCATGGATACAATTGATCTATTTGAATCATATGAGTCAGGTAATCTTCATTTTTATAGATTTGTGAATCGGTTTTATTAATTTTAAACTCAATAGTTTTGATGTCTTTTTTATTTTCTTGTTAGCTTTATTGAACGAAGGTGAACCTCAAGATCCCTCCCATGATCAAATTATATAATTGCGACATGGTTGATGGATTGGTAATTTTGTAATTCTATAATTCTGTATGGCGTTTGTTATGTTTTTTTTTTCTATGTTAACAATTGACATTTTAATTTTCATTCATGCAGTACAGCAGTAACACTGTAACAGCAGCAACACTGTTACAGCAGGCAACACTGTAACAGCAGCAGCAACTGTCAAAGTAATGTCAACAAGCCTTCAGTTTTTTTGGATGACTACAGCAAGAATTTTTGGAAGACTGCAGCAATTTTTTTTGGGTGAAGTCAATGAAGTAGTTGCTTTTTTGGATGACTGTAGCAACAATTTTTTTGAATGAAGTCAATCAAGTAGTAGTGTTTTTTGATGACTGCAGCAGCAACAAGCCTTCAATTTTTGGGTTGACTGCAGATATTATTTTGTCAGCTATTATTTTGAATGACTTCATTGTAGTAGGCTAGCAGCCATTTAAATTTTTGTGAGTTGTAAGTTAAGAACAGTTGTGAATGACTTCACAGATTTTATTGTTCCTCTGGATTTCATTATTTTGGGCCTTAAAAGGATTTTATGGTATGAATGACTTCACAGATTTTATTGTTCCTGTGGATTTCATTGTTATTGGGCCTTAAAAGAATTTTATTGTTGTTTGTATAGTTTTTACATGTTCATGATTTTTCAATAAGCCCATCTCGAAGTAAAAATAGTCCAAATTTTAATCAAGTTTAAGATGCCTACCCCACAAAGCCCAACCCGTTGACCCGACCGCACCCGACCCTGAACCCGATGATTTGCTCCAGACGGTTTTGTTGTGGTTGGCGGGCGAAAATGAATGCATATTCAATTAACCCGATAAATTCGGTTTGGATGATGGTTTGACCCCAAAACCGACCCATGCACCCTCCTAGTTCCAAATCCAATCGTGAGCTCAGCCTTATCAAATTCAGCCTCTAATATTGTGCCAAGCTTATTTAAAGCTTTGAAATTCTTTCGATGGCCGCTCAACTAACCTTCTTTCAGCTGCAGTATCCACGATTGGGCAAAAACAACTATGAGAATTGGAGTATCCAGATGAAAATACTCATCTCACAAGATATATGGGATTCAGTTGACAAAAGCTATCAAGAACCTGCATCCCGAGAAGATGAAGATAAACTGATTGAAGCACACACTCTACTTAGAGATTTCAAAAAGAAAGACAAGAAGGCATTATATTTAATTTATCAAAGGATTAATGAGCCAAGTCTAAAGAAAATCTCCTCTGCCACCACATCCAAAGAAGCTTGGGAAATTCTTCGAAACTCAAATCAAGGAATTGAAAAGAAGATGAGAATTCGGCTCCAGATATTAAGAGGTGAATTTGAATTATTACATATGAATGACAATGGGTCAATTTCTAAACACTTCACCAGAACATTGGCTATTGTCAATAAAATTTGATGATATGGAGAAAAGATTGAAGATGTTCAAATCTTGGAAAAGATACAGTTGTCTCCTAGTCCAAAATTTGAGCATATTGTCATTACAGTCGAAGATTCCAAGGATCTCGATGAAATAGCCGTGGATAAATTGCAGGCCACGATGGAGATCCACGAGTAACGAATCAATAAGAAGAAGATTTCAAGTTCCCTTGATCAAATTCTTCAATCTAAGTTGACATTCAAGGAGAATTAAAAAAGCAAGGAGGGACATCTCAAAAAGGTCAAGGAAGAGGTCATAGATATTGTGGACGAAATTTCAATTCACAAGGAAGAGGCAAAGGTTCTTATCGAGGAGGAAGAAATCAGCAATCATTCGTTCCTAGAGAAAAATCAGGAGGTAGAAAAGGCAATTTTAATTGGTGGAACTATGACAAAAGTATCGTAAAGTGTTACAATTGTCATAATTATAGGCACTACAGCAACAAGTGTCGATGAAAGACAACTGAAGTGAGCAATCAAACTATGTTGAGATTGAGAATGAGCTAATGAAGTGAAACCAGTGGTGTTATTGACTCATGGTGTTGCAACTGAAGATCAAAACATCTGGTTCCTAGATACTGAACTAGTAATCACATGAGTGACTGAAAGGAAATGTTTGTCGAGCTTGACAAGACCGTACAAGGACAAGCCTCCAAATGAGATTCCTCTCAAATTCCGATCAAAAGCAGAGGTAACATACTTATCAAGCTCAAGAATGGTGATCACAATTTCATATCTAATGTCTATAATGTGCCAAGGATGAAGAATAATATCTTGAGCCTAGGGAAACTCCTAGAAAAAAGATATAACATAAATATGAAGGAATCTCATCTCACCATTAAATACACAAATGGTAACCCCATTGCTTGAGTGAAGATGTCAAGAAACAAAATGTTTCCTTTACACATTCAATAAGATACGACAAAATGTCTTAGTGCCATTATCAAAGACAAGGATTGACTATGGCATTTGAGATTCGGGCACATCAACTTAGAAGGTTCGAAGCTATTGGCAAGCAAGAAGATGCGAAAGGCTTGTCCCAAATCGCTCATCCAAATGAAGATTGTGAAAATGTGTTCTCAGTAAGCATCACCGAGCCAACTTTGCTAAAGAAGTGAACTGTAGAGCATCAAAGTTGTTGGAACTCGTACACACTGATGTTTGACATCCGTTGAATCCAATTTCAAATGGACAAAATAGATACTTTCTCACCTTTATTCATGACTTCAGTAAGAAGGAATGGGCATACTTGAGAGAAAGTTCGAGGTGTTTAATGTTTTCAAAGAGTTCAAAACATTTGTAGAAAAGCAAAATGGCTATTATATCAAGACGTTGTGGTCAAATCAAGGAGAAGAGCTACATGTCTTATGCCTTCGAAAAGTACTGCAATGAGCACAGGCATTAGGCAGCACCAACTTACACGCCACAGCTCGATGATGTCGCAGAAAGGAAGAATTAAACAACTCTTAAATTGCAAGAAGTGTGGTGAAAGATGAGGGACTGCCCAAAAGGTTTTTAGGTTGAAACAGTTTCTTGTTCTGTCTATTTACTCAACAATGTCAAAACATCATAGGGGACTTAGAATTCATATAAGCCAAGTGTCAACCATCTCAGAGTTTCTGGGCGTATAGTTTATGCCAAGATTCCTAAAGCCAGAAGAACCAAGCTTGACGACAAATGACATAAATGCATCTTTGTCGGTTACGGTGATAGAACAATGGGATACAAGTTCTATAATCCCATCACCAAGCAAGCAATAATGAGTTGAGATGTGATTTTTGAGAAAGATGAAGCCTGGAACTAGGATAAGGCTGAAGTTGTCAAGGATGCAAAACTTTTCCTTAAAGAAAACGTGACAGAACAAACAAGAGAAGCTAGAAGAGAACCAACCACATACTCCACCACGTGGATCCCCTTCATCATCGCCGAGAAGCCTTAGAGAGATATACGAGGCTACAGAAGTGGAAGATGGTGACAAATTTATTTTCTTCCTTTATGTATAGTGATCCACTCAGTTTTGCAGAAGCCATCAAGGAAGAGAAATTGAAGATGGCTATGGATGAAGAGATCAGGTCCATCCAGAAAAATGAAACATGTGACCTGATTAGTCTGCCAAAAAATCACAAAGTTATTGGAGTAAAATGGGTCTACAAAACCAAGAAGAATGCACAAGGAGAAGTACAAAGATATAAAGAAAGACTTATCACGAAAGGCTACAAGCAAATAGCTGAAATTGACTGCAAAAGGTATTTGTTCTTGTTGCCTGCCTGGAGATTGTCAGATTAATAATTTTACTTGCTGCGCAAAAGATATGGTAAATCTACCAGCTGATTGTCAAAGTGGCATTTCTCAATGAATTTCTAAAAGAAGAAATCTATATATAACAACCTCTCGAAAATATTCAAAAGACAAAAAGACACGGTGTACAAGCTCAAGAAAGCTCTCTATGGATTAAAGCAAGCTCATCGTACTTAGAATACTAGAATAGACAAGTATTTTCAGGAAAATGGATTTTAGAAGTCTCCATATGAGCATGCGATCTATCTGAAGACAGAAATACCTCGTACGTCTGCATGTATGTTGATTACTTAATCTTCATAAGAAACAATCCATCCATGTTTGAAGAGTTAAAGAATAGCATGATTCGAGAGTTTGAAATGACTGACATTGACTTGATGTCTCATTTTCTCGGAATAGACGTAAAGAAAAAAGAAGACAATATACTTATCTCCAAAGGAGATCCTAAAAAGATTCGGCATGAAAACCTGCAATCTAATGACTACACCAGTAGATAGTATTACTGAAACTCATAAATAGTGAGATTGGTGGTTGTTGATCCATCGTACTTTAAAAGTTTAGTTGGAAATTTAAGGTACATGCCTTGTAGCAGACTGGATATACTCTATGAAGTTGGATTAATCGGCAGGCATATGGAAGTGTCAGATCAATCTCACTTAAATGTTGCCACAAGGATACTCTGCTATCTCAAAGGTACTCTCAATGACGGTTTGTTTTACACATCGACTAAGAACTTGAGACTTGTTGGTGACACCGACAGTGATCACGGAAAAGATTTGGATAAAAAAAGAGCACAACTGGTTTTATATTTTTCAGCTGGTCATCCAAGAAGCAAGCCATAGTAGTGTTTTCCACTTGTGAAACTAAGTATATTGTTGCCAACTCAAGCTGTATGTCATGCTATTTGGTTGAGGAATGTGCTGAAGCATTAGGTATTTCAACAAGAAAGTCTCACGAAAACTATATTGATAATCACTCAGCAATTACATTAGCCAAGAATCCCATGGTATCACGAAATAAGTAAGCATATTGACACACGCTATCATTTCATCAGAAAACATGTCAAGAACAAAGATGTCGAGCTGAATCCTTGCAAGACATATAATCACATTGTTGGTATTTTTATTAATCCATGGAAAAATGGCGTGTTTTGCAGGCTAAAGGCCATGCTTGGTACACAGAGATTTGGAGTCAAATTTAAGGGAGATGTTGAAAAATAAACTTGACAACATAAAAAAAAAGGTGCATGAAGAAGCCACCAAACATAGAGGTATTATGAATGGTTGAAACCTAACTTGGAGGTGCATTAATAGCCTACAAAAAATTAGCTAGGAATTTAAGGGCTCGATTGGCAACAAGCTTAAAAGCTAGTGTTTTTGCTTTTTTGCATTTTTAGCAAAAAAAAAAAAACTAAATTTGATTCAAAATAGGTTGTTTGGTAACTTAGATTTTAAGCTCGCTTTTTTGAAATTGGTTGTTTGGGTAAAAAGCTAATTTTTTTGCTTTTTGTTCAAAGTAGACAATTTTACCTTTTTATATATTTGATATTAGCAATTATGTATAGTTGGTAATGGTAGTAAATAAGTTATAAATAAGGGGTATTATTATATTTTAAAAGTGGTGAAAATTTGAATAGAATATTATGGGAGTTTGTGTTTTGATTTAACTATTTATCTTTTTAACTTTTTGATTTTTTTGCCAAACAGGCAATCTTAGCTTTTTGGCGTTTTAGCCAAAAAGCCAAAAAGCTAAGTTGCCAATCAAGCCCTAAGTACAAGGCTATCATTTAAAGCCAATAAATATGTATTTCTAGTATGTGATATAAAATTAATATAGGTATTATAGAACTTTTTTCAGCAATTCCATTTAGATAAAGTCAGGGTTCAAAGTGTAGAAAAATAAGAAGAAAGCAAAATAGAAAATGAGAGTGAGAAAGTGAGATTTGTGAAATTCTTGTAATTGAGTTTTGTGAATCAATAAAAATGTGTGTTTGCTCTCAAATTCTGCTTCAGAGTGAGTTAGAAATCACCATAAGTGAGTTTCAAATGTTTATTTTCCACCAACAAGCACAGCTGCGTGTTGCCCCACGACCTGTAAGTTATGGCTACAGCACCACTCCTTTCACCTCTGATCTTCTTCCACCACTACACGCTCACAATGCCACCCACACCGGCCTTCTCTCACTACTGCTCTAGCAGGGAAGACCCACACGGGCGTGCGCGCGCACACACATATGCTGTGCCACCAGGTCCACCACCATCTCCCTCACACACACACCACCATTGACCATACAGCCACTACCACGCTGAACTTCACCACCTGCTACCACCCTCAACTTCAACATCTTATCTTTCACTACTTCCACAGCAAAGCTCAAAAAGAGTTTAGATCCTTACCACTACTACTCTACCAATCCAAATGTCGAGGTAATTAGCTAGAACTTTTGTCCAGAATGCACTAGATGACACAGTTGCACAGCTGAGCCACTTGATAATACACAGGAATATTCATATGCTATGAACTATACGGGAAAATCTGATGTAGACCACAATTTTTTCATTAAACAACTGAATCCCAGACTTGAATAATTCTCAATAATATAGATTATTTTGTTGCAATTTATTCAAAATGGATACCAAATTATTTTTCTTGTAAGTAAATTCAAAATGGAAACATACTGTCAGGCCACGTATGTTTGTCAAAAAAAATGCGAAATTAGACCATTTTAGAATTAAACAATTAGACGTGTTTTGCGATAGAAATGAAACAACAACAAAAATGCATACTGTAATGTCATCAGGGAAATTTAAAGTGGATCGTTCCTTTTTTTTGACTAGTTAAAATTGGGAGAAATAAAAATACAACAATCTTTGAGATTAAAAGATCTAGAGAGGTTGTGGGTTTGAACATAAAAATAGCCACTGTGTATATAATGCCAAAAGTTAGATCTATACTCTGAACCCCATTAAGGAGACTAAACTTGGCGCATCTTCTTCTTGTAATTAGCAACTCAAAGATCATGAATCAGCTTATTCTAAATGGAATATTTCAATTCGCACAACCAAACCAGCCCTTACAATGATGTACATGAATCATTTTCCTCATGAAAATTTAAATATACCATTTCTTTTTAAAATACAAATTACCAAATCCAAAATTGGGAGATTTATTATCTCCTTAGCTCAATGCCTACACAAGTTTTTAAGTTTTGATAATATACAATTCAAGGATCTTGAATTAGCTGATTCTAGATGGAACACTAAGATCCAAACAACCAAACCAGCCTTATAATGATACATAAGGCCTTCTAGCAAACCTCCCCTTAGGGGTTCTCTCCTATAGGAATTTTCTTGTTGCCAAGTGCAGGCTTATCTCTCCCTCTACAGGAGTGTCATAACTCTGGTGATTACCGATGGAGGAAACGATTGAGGATATAAGGAAACGGTTGGTGTTAACTGAATAGGAGGATGTGATTATTGAAGCCAAGCATACTCATAACAATGAAGTTAAACGTAAGTTATGTTTGGTGGGAAAGGTACTTTCCCGCGAGTCTTTTAATTTTGAAGCAATAAAATCTACTTTGTTGGTAGCTTGGAAGCGCTTTCAAAAGGGTTACATGTAGAGCGTGGATGGATAATCTATTTTTATTCTAATTCAATAATATTGTCGATGAGATCACCTCCAATTCAATCATATTGTTGATAAATAAAGGTGATCTCCAATGGGCTTAGGAATTTTGGCAATAATAGTATAGTATTGAACATGGTTTTAAATAGCAGTTTTGGAGTAAATAAGAGTAACGGTCACGGTGTAACGGTATCGGATGTATCGGATGTTACGTAACAGGTATCGGGTGTTGTGGTCGGGAATTTTTTAAAATCATTAGCAATATTTTAAAACTCAATAATACTTTTGTTTAGACTGATTCTAATGTTAATTTTTCATATTCTAATTAGTTTTGTGAGTCTTGAGTGATCTAAAAATATATTATTTTATCACATTAATGAAAAAAGTTATGACAATAGAGAAAATTTATCCATATCTTATACCCCACGTGGTTTTACACCCCCAAATCACTAATCCCACATCGAAGCATCAGGGAATTGGGTGCGCCTCATCCACAATAAAATGGAAATGTAAATTCTCAAAAAAATTTGAAATTGTTTTTATCCCATATCGGTAAACTACACTGAACTGAAGGTGTCTTACCTCTATTTAAGAAGCGTGCTGAGGTGCCCTACCTGTGTGAAAAGTATGTGTCATCCAATAAATATAAAAAGGCTTTTCAATCCAGTTAATAATATTTTAAAGCTCCCGTTACATTTCGGTTGCGGACTTGCAAATCGTTCGAAAAAACTGGTTCTATCCGCATCATAACCAGAACCAGTCGAGTCCCCTGCGATTTTGCATCGCACCGGTATATCGGTCTGTATCCGTATCGAAACCCCCAAAAGTCGTGTCGAACAGGTTGATACATTTTGAACCGGCCGATATTTAATATTATGGTCTTGGAGGAATTTGATGGATGATTAGTGCGCCGGACATTGATCCTCACAGAGTATCGTTTTGGATTAGGGTTTATGATCTTCCCCTAGCATGCATGAATAAAGGAGGTAGGCTATCTCATTGGAAATAAATGTGGTACCCCATGGGATGTTGAATATGGTGAAGACAGATTAGCCTAGGGACCAAACCTTCATATTCGAGTTAAGATCAATGTGGCAAAGCTGCTCAGAAGAGGTATGAGGATCTCTATGGGTAATAGAAATCCAATTTGGGTCTGACTTAAATACAAAAGCATTCCTTTGTTTTGTTACATTGCAACATTATGGGTCATAATGATAGACATTGTGAAGATAAATTGCTTACAGCAGTAGAAAGCTCTAATAAAGGGTGGCAATATGGGCCATGGCTGCATTTCAAAGGTACTGCGGTACTGCCCAAAAGAAGCATTCAAAGAAGCCAAAGGATAAGGAGAATTACTGTTTGGAGGAGGATAGCAGTGAGAGATATAAGACAGACCATGGGGTTAACATGTATTCCAATAAATCTGGGTGCTAAATGGACATATTCCAGCAATGTCCACAAGGAATAGAGGAATAACCAATTTTAGTGGCAATCACACAAAATTCACAGCAGATAATCATGGAAATTGAGTAACAAGCATTGGCACTGAGATTTTGGATCGACAAACAATCTCAGCAACAAAGTTGGGAGATCAAAATTGATTCTCGCGAAAAGTTATAATTGATATAGAGATTGTAGGCTTTTGGCTACACACCTGAGGACGGCTGGTCAAAGGGCCATTTTGATGGATATCGAGCCTGTTTTGAGTCCATTAACTAACCGCAACTTAGATAAGGAGGGTATCCAGCCTAGATTATAAATGAAGATTTGTCATAGCCACCTCTCAAAGGGAAAAGGTTAAGGCGCAATAAAGAGAAAATCTAGGTCTGGAAAATGAAAGAGATTGACTAGTGGTAATAAAGGGGAGTCCATGGTGCGTGAGATCGTAGTGGCCAATAATACGAGATTCGCAGCGAATAACTGCGGCTAAGCTCAGATGTCTCAAAATACAAGGTCTCAAAGAAGCAAAGGTATGGTCAATGGTGACACTTCCTCTAATGTGGTCACAGATAATGAAACAATGGAGGCTGTCAGACAGCCCCTAACAACAATGAATGTCCTAAGCTACGGCTAATGGCGGCTTGGGAACCCTCAGATAGTTCGAAGTCTTCAAACATTGTTGATGGCGAAAGATCCCAAATGGTTCCTCATGGAGATTAAATTATCTAAACAAATAATGGGAGCTAACTAGGGTGCAGTTAGGTATGCCGAATGCTTTTTGGGTTGAAAGGATGGGGTTATCAGGAGGCCTTGGCTTGCTTTGGAAAGATTGTGATGTATCCATAAGAAGTTTCTCCAATGGGCATATTGATGTTGTAATTAAAGAAGATAATGGTTGCCCAACCAGGTGCCTAACTGGATTATCAAACTGTAAAGATTCATGGTAATTGGGAAGGAGATTGGCAGGTATTATGGATTATCCATGGCTTTGTTCCAGGGATTTTGACGAGATCTTGGATGCTAGTGAGCATTTTGGTTCACAAGCTAGAGCTAGTAGGCAAATATAACCATTTAGAAGGGCTTTGAATGATAGCAGCTTGCAAGACTTTGGTCTATGCCGATCGACTGACTTGGTGTAGTGGTCGACAAGGAGATGGATTGTCTGCGAGAAAATGGATCTAGCTCTGGTAAAAACTAAGTGGACTAGAATTTTTTCTAATGCTATGGTTAGATTGTTTGTCACAAAAGCTTCTAATCATTGCCATGTGATTGTTTATGGCAACCGTAATCATAGAACATACAGGGGAGATACAAGGCCATCCTATATAGGTTTGAGCATATGTGGCTGAGGTTGGTGGATTGTGAGAAAATTGTTGACACATGGAAGGGCTCCACATGTGCAATGGGTTGGAAGGGGCTAAGGACAAGATTGCTAAAATCCAATGTGGCTTTATCAAAATGAAATTGGAGCATGTTTTGGCATGTTAAGAGGAATATTAGGCGCGGCACAGAAAATTTGGGAAAGTTGAAAGCTCAAGCTCCATCTGTAATGCATAGCCATCGTGGGAGATCGAATTTCGGTCATATGGATCCCATATGGCCATCGAAAAACATAAGGATCCAATGACTCCTGTGCTTTCAAAAGTATAAAACATATGTGATTATGGGTCATTTGGTTCAAGTGGCTTTCAATCGGGTAAATGGAGTTCGGCAAGAGCGAACCCGCAAGAGTCATATCCTCACATCCCGTGGTGACCCGATTTTTGCAATTGAGATCTTTTATAACCCGCCTCATGATGTCATGAACTATTCCCAAATAGTAGGTTATTTAAATGTCTAAAACAAATTACCACATGCACATATAGTGTTTCTCATAGATAGTTATATCCTCACACCAACATAAGCATAAACTTCCCAAATACTTCTGCATGCAACATTAACATTTATTTGTATTAATTTCAAAAGCATAAAAAAGTAAATTAAAAGACCCTTATAACTCCACTTTTTAAGGCAAGTAATATAGCTAATTAGGCCTTTCACCTTTGCAATGTGGACAGAACTATCTGCCATGGACATTATCCAGTTTGTGCTGTTATTCAATCCATCAAATTGAACTATCAATTTTGAACTATCACGAAACAATCCATCCAAGAATCACACAATTTCCCCATAACGACCAAATGTATATACATGTAAACATATGCGTACATGTTCATATCTATCTATCTATCTATCTATCTATCTATCTTTCTATATGTGTGTGTGTGTGTGTATAAAGTGCTAGAAGGAATTGCACAAATAGCGTGCAAGATTATTGAAGTTAAGGGAGAGAAAACAGGGGAAGTGGGTATGAAGAGAAAAAAAATGTGAAAGACGAATACTTTACGTTTTCTTATTTTAATTAGCTGTTAAAAGTATGAGCTGATGCTCTCATTTAAACAAAAAAATATTTTATCTTAGATATTATTAGAGCATCTCCAACACTACTCTTAAATTAGAGAGCTAAAACCAAACCAAACCAAACTAAGCCTTTGTCCCAATCAATTGGGGTCGACTGCATAAAACCTTTTATGCCATTCTACTATTAGAGAACTAAAAGTAACGAAAAAAAAATAACACTCTTAAGTTTAGCTAATTACTTTTTCATGTATGTTCTCCATTACTATTCTCTATTTTAGCAACTAGTATTCTTTATTTCTTTCTCACCTTGCAAAAGAGAAAAGTACAATATGAAGTGTCATGCAATGTAACTGGCCGATATGAGAATCTCTAAAATGGAGAGCTAATTTTTCAGAGAAAAAAAATGACCACCAGACCTCTTTTGAAGAGTTATGTTGAAGTTGCTCCTAGAAGTTTAAAAAAAAAAAAAAAAAAGTGAGAGGAGTCTAACCAAATAAGGCGTTTACTCTATATAATAATATAAATATATTTATACTATTATATAAAATGAACACCTCACTTTGAATTCCCGACACACTTTTTTAACTTTCAATAATATTCAAGACAAAACACATTTTTACTTAAATACTCTACTTCTCGTACTTTTAACTTCTAACTGCTAAAGTAAAATTGAAAATATAAATTAATCAACCTTCTAAATTTTTCTCCACATCACCCACTTTTCCTATTTTGTCTCCCTTTTATCATCACTAAAGTCTCAATTCCTTCTAGTTAGTGTGTGTATATATTGAGAGAGAGAGAGAAAGAGAGAGAGAGGGGGTAGAAACCTTGATTAATTGCATGAACTCGCCACACTGGCTGTTAACCAATTCCTTCCTAGGACCGGTCGGGTTTGAGAGTTCATCCATTACTCCTCCAGCTAGCTCCAAAACCCTTACAATTCTCTGTACAAAACGAAGCCTGATTCTGTTTAAATTATTATTATTTATTTCAGATAACAAAAGATTGAGATGGTAACCTTTTCGACATTTTGGAGTCGTTGTAAGGATGTGTTTTGGCTCTGCGACTCCATGGATTTGGTTGGGGTCAGACAGCTCCGGGCCACAACAGTCTGTTTGGACTAAACTAAATAGTCAAATATATTTTTTTTTTCTTTTTGAGCTTTTTTGGTCGCTTTTTTATTTTTTATATATTTTGATTGAAATAAATTTTTTATTTTTTAAGTTTTTTTGTACTGATAAGAAATTTAAAAGAAAATCTGGATCAAAGTTTAAAAAAAATCACTAAAAGTAAAAAATATATAAAAAAGTAAGAAAGCCTGTTAAGTTAGTTTATTTTGTCTTATTTGAAGTTTAAAAAAAATGATAAATATTTTTACTTTACTGATTTTCATGAAGACAGAAATTTAAAAATTATTTATAAAATATTATGAAAAGTAATTTTGAAATTTTTTTTGAATTTTTTTTTTGAATATAATTTTTAAAAAATATGTAAAAACTGGTTTAGGAAAAAAAATAAACATATAAAAAAAATAAACCAAACATATGCTCGTCAGATGT
>JAULJZ010219221.1:0-17877 GCA_032270985.1 Heliamphora pulchella | reverse complement strand
TTCAGATAGTGTACAGTACTTTGAGTCATCAATGGTTGAGATTTCCTTCATGAGATCAACAATACCGATGAGTTGGGTACTGGTGTTGTTTGTCTGATAATCGATAATCAGCTAACAGAAACCATGTCCTACTTAGGTTGAGGAGTTTCTCCTCGTGTGCTTTGCTTATAGGTTTGATTATGCTAAATCTGTACAGTGGATCTTTGGATTCTGCATATCAAAAGGATAAGCGGTGCGGTTGCAAGGAGAATAGGATAATTAAATCGAGTTGCCAGTAACCTAATTTATTTATCAGAAATCCATATCTTAAACGTGGGGAGAATTCAGTGCATTTGATAATTGGAAAATCAAGACATAATTTGAGTTAGGACCGGGAGTTCAGTCAGGACCTTTAGTGGAATAAATTCTGATTCGTGCGAGAAAGGATCTAATTCGGGGACAGAGTTAGGGATATCTAATTTTCTTATACGGTTAGCCCGAGTCTTATACTTCCTTGTGATCCCTCACGTAGCTCATTATACGCACGGATATTTTCTTATCGGTTTCGGTAATTATTTAATTTAATTTGAATGTCGATTTTGCCACCGGGAACATTCGGGGATTAAATTAAATAATGGAGGGCGGTTATGGAATTTGGCACACCTAGGGATCACTCCCTAGATGGCCGGCCATAATTGAGGGGATAGGCGTTGTTTTATAAATATGTATCACTTGCCTAATTTCTTGGTAGGAAGATATATATTGTTGCCATGTATATCTTGAGAAAGATATACATGCCTTGTATATCTTAAGTGAATATATATAATATATTAATAGGAGAGTCAAAACCCTAATCATCCTCCTCTAGTTACCGCTCCCCCTCTCTCTCTTTTTTGCAATTTCATTATTGCTTCTTGGAGACTAAGTGTGAGAAGAAACTAAAGAAGAAAATAACTTCGATCGACATCGGTGCCCACACACCGTGATCTTCGTAGCGCGTTCGGGATATACGTGAGAAGATTGCCAGGTCATTTTCAACGTATTCAGGAGTTTTTGAAACTTTTCGACAAGTTTCATAAAGGTATAACAGTATTTAGATTGATATCGTTCTTGTTTTTCATGAAAAACGCACACGCCATTTTTTACGGTTATGGCGCCGGTTCTAAAATTTTTTCCGCATCCCAATAGTTGTGACCCTTGGAGTTGTGACTAGGGACGTGTCTCGCCAGGGTCGGGTGATTGGAAGACGAGTTCGTCATGCTTTTTGGGTGTTAAACATCTATGTGTGTGATCTTGGATTTGATTGCTCCCGCGGTTGGGAACCGTAAAGAATCGCATGTTGGGGTTGGTATTTTTCCCACGGTGAAAGACCATAAAAGAGTACGTAAGAGCATGGTACATATGACAGGTTATGGAAACCTAGTCAGTATGGTTTCAACGGATGGTTAAACTAATAGGGTTGTGCTTCCTGTGAGGTCGAGTTGTTAGACCATAGATGTTAGTTGATAAGGGCACCGGTGTTGATACACGGAGCTCCTTTGCAGTGATCAGTTGAGGATCGTCGACCGTTGTGGGTGTGTATGTGGTTGTTCTTTTAGTTCATGATAGAACAAGAATTTTGTTGGAACAGTGCGGCTGTGATATGCGTATGGTGAATTTCTGGTAGACTTTTGTGGGTCTGACGTTTTACTCTATTTGAGGACTTGGAACTATGTAGAGTTCTTGGAGCCGAGGAGTGACTATCGATTGTGGTAAGTGTTGTACTTTGACATAACGGTTGTTTGTATAGATGGTGGTTCCGAGAGTATGATGTTGGAGAAGTCTTGGTTGGAGTAGCCTGTTCAGACCGACGCGACTGTTTAGTTGGGAATGAAAGGATCGTGATGAGTTCTGCATATGAGGGATTTGCTAAGTGTGAGAGGCAAGTCTGGGTTGGTTACTCAATGGATGAGTCTAGGGACTCAAGGGGTTGATGTATGTCTTCTGCGATGGGATTGATGTTGGATGATGATCATCATGTTTGCCTTGTCGGATGACCGTCATCGTGTTCGCTTTGTCGGACGACGGCAATCCTGTTTGATTTGCTGTTGATCTATAGTCTTTGTATCAATGATTGGATAGCGAGACGTTGAGTTGTGCAGTAATGTATAGTGACGTGCTATTGCACGGGAGTTATGATTTGGTTGCTATAGGTTGTTGGATACCTATGAGATATTCTGTTTGCGGACGTGTTGGTCGAGTGACTCGCTGGAGTCAGGTGACCTTGTGGCTGTGATGCCAGGTCAGTTTTCGGTTGCGTGGAACCTCGTCTGGGACAATGATGTGTCAGCTATGTAATGGCGTTGTTAGCATCAACAGAGTAGCGATGTGGTATCAAAGTCGGTGATCGTCAAAACTTGAGAAAAGTTTTGTGTGGAATATGTGACTTCTTGTGACCGATGTCGGAGTTTGACGTCGTTTGTTTGGACTTGTGGAGATAGTCCTTGGTGTGTATTGTGAGGTGTGATTGAGCTAGTATGTGGCAATGAGGACGAGGGTGATAGTCTCTGTGTTCGAGCATAGAGCATGTTTGTGATCAAGTACCATGGTGGATTGGTCTTGTATGACACGTTTGTCGCCGGAGTGGTTTGAGTTCGGTAAGAGTTCTGTATTGGGGTTTGGCAGCACGAGTTGGATCTTGATCCAATGTTTATGGATGTTTCCTGGATGACAGTGGAGTCAACAGAACTTGCCTGTGTGCGCAGTTTGTTTGGAGATTGGATCTTCCAGTCATGTTTTTCTTGTGTGGCGACAGGTTTGGGATTCTAGTTGCTGGGGCATTTCTGCTGTTGTGCAGTACTACTGAGTTTGCATCAAAGATTGTTGATAGTTGCGGGACAGTGTTTGGCTTGAGTTGCAGTGTTGAATTTCGGGGAAAAAATTCCTTTAAGAGGGGGAGAGTTGTGAGACCCAGACCCGTTTCATTTTTGGAAATGATTTAAATGTTCACGGGAGTATGGATTAAAGTATGATCTTGCTTCTTTGGTTCAGGTTTTCACCGAGCGATGACCGCTCGAGCGGTGGGTATGTGCTCGAGCGGGATGGTGCCAGAGAGTGGTTCTGTGTGGTGACCGCTCGAGCGGTGGGGTGCCAGAGTGGTATGTCGGCAGGAGTCTGCTCTAGCGGTGGTCGAGTGCTCGAGCGGTGGAGGCTTGGCGCGAGATTCTAGAAAAATATAGTTTTGACGCATCTTCGGGTTCAGAAATTTTGCGGGGTTTGTCCCGGGGGCTGTGGAAAGTTGTGGTGAGAATTTCAAAAATTCAAAAAAAAAAAGATATTTTCGACCTATAAATAACTGGAGTTAGATATTTTCAAAAGATATTTTTTCAAAACTTAACTTCTAAGTTTTCTCCTTTTTCTTTGCCTTCTCTCTAACTTCTCGGGAGCCCGGGGTTAGGTTTTCGACAATCAGACTACGGATTCTTAGTATCGGCATCGAGGGATATGCAACCATCCGGTCAGATTTTGATTTCTGCAAAGTTTGTTTTTGCACATGGATCGAGACGTTGAGCTTTTAGCTCAATGAGATAAGATTCTAGACTTTACTGCTGTTTAAGGGTACTACGTGCAATTATAAGTACTTTGACCGGTTAAAAATGCACGGACAACCGATGTATGTTTCGTTAAATCGGGTTTTGGTTTAAAAAGGCGTTTATGTTGATTTTGGTTGGATGAAATCGGGTTTTAAAATGTTCTTTTCGAGGATCTGTGGTAGTTTCGGGTTTGGGTACATCCGAGGGTGTTTAAATGGTGTTTGGAGGCTTTAATTTGTGGTTGAGATGATGATTAGTGAGTGTTCGAGGGTTTAGAGGCTTAGAACACCACAAATAGATTTTCTGGGTTCTTCTCGGGTGGTAGCTCGCTCGAGCACCCTATGTCCACTCGAGCAGATTGGCTGTGCAAGTCCATTTTGTTTTGATGTTATCTCCCTCATCCGGACTCAGAATTGGGGTCATTCTTGTACTCAAATTGAAGCCTCGGAAGTCTTCTTTCCAATAGCACATCTCTTACCTTAAAATTATTTTTGTAGAAAAAGTTATGACCAAAAGAGTGAAGGTGTGTTAAGATTTCTAAATTGTTTTTCACCCGCTTTTGGCTAAAAGTTTGGGAAAAGGTTATTTTTCATCCTTGTGAGCCCTTTTGATCAAGTCTCACGCTCTTTGGGAGTTTGTTTGTGGGTGTTTCACGTGATCGGGGTGTCGGGACGTGATAGTGATGGTTGGCCAGTGACACTACATTCAGTTGTATGCTTTTTCCCCAGTTAAAATGCTTTTATATCATGTGTTGTGTTTAAACCTTGTTTCGGATAAAAAGCATGTTTTACGCTTTTCTTGGTTTATTACATGATATGACTTGTGGTTGGATGGTTTTCAAGGGTGTTCTTGAAAACGGTGGAAAATGGAAATTTTGTGAAAAAAAATCTCAATAGTTTTATGTTTTGGAGGTTTGGAGCTAACCCTCGAGGTTGAATCTCAGATTTTGAATGTTTTGTTGGAAATAGAGAAAAATATTTTGAAAATGTTTTGTTTGATCTCTATGGTTCATGGATTGGATCTGGTGTTTATACATGTGTCGTATAACTATTTTTCTGAAAAACTTTTTGAAAACATTTTGGTTGATCTCCATGTTGATGGATGGATCTGTATATACATGTATAATGTATATTTGAGAAATGTTTTCGTAGTTGAGCTACGGTTCAATTTTTGGATGATTCTTTAGATGTACCGGGATGACGGGTATTTGGCACGAGTTGCCCTCGGTGAAAGTTTAGAAACGTGCGCAGTGTAGGTACCTTTGTTATCCTTCGGGATAGTTCCCGTAAAGAAGGTCGATTTGGGTGCTCTTTTTCCTCGGGTTGTCAGGCCCATAAAGTTAGCTTTTACGTCATAGTACTCCGTATAGAACTTGTCATTACCTAGTAGGTCTTAAATGATTCAGGACTAGGTAATCGGTAGGAGTCTATAGTTGTTACCTCTATCCCCTTGTGATGGAGTCGCTACATAGGATCATATTCATCTTTTCCGCGATGGTACATTTCCCGAGAGAGCAATGTTTTGATTACCTTTTTTATTTTTCTCGGTTGTGTGTTCCGAGGGAGAAAATAATATTTTGATTCTGGTTGTATGGTCCGGGTGAACAAAGATCATGTTCTGATTACTGTTTTATTATAGCGTTCCCTTAACTGTTGCATGATATCTGTTAGGATGATATGCATAGTTTAAATGATGAAAATATGAATTTTATGAGATAAAACCGTTTTTTGAGGCCCGTGTTGGCTTAGTGGAAAACTTGTGGTTTTTGAGAGAAAAAATCGTTTTGAATTCTGTGGTTGAGTTTAGCTCCCACTTTATATGATTGCATATTGCCTGCTTTACAGTTTCATAGTCTTTTCTTATTGGGTTTCGGCTCACGGTGTGAGATTTTGCTGTAAAATCATTTTCAGGTGGACACGTGGAGTTGACCTAGAGGCTTGTGGTGATGGAGAGCTTGCTGTAGTTTTCCTATTTTGGACATGTGCTTATACATGTGGTGCCTGTTCCTGAAGGCTGATTTTGTACGCCTTTCGGCGATATGTTTATTTATGTATAAGTTTGCATGATTTCTGTTTATAAGAGATAAACTTGGGGATTTTTATCCAAATATTGTATATTTTTGAGTTGATAGCTTTCCAACTGCAAATCTTATTTTCATAAACGGTTTTTGGTAGGCTTTCGCGTGATCCTGGTGTTTGGGGCGTGACAAGAGTCATTGTTGAATCAAACAAATCCATGTGAATAGTTGTAATGACCTAGAAGTTGAACTTACCATTTTTTATTGGAAAGTGTTGGGACAAACTGTAAAGAGCCTAAGATTATGTCTACAATTTTAGTCAAAATTAATCCGAATGGGCAAATACTAAAACAAGCTCCAAATTAAAATTTTTAATTTCGAATAATTAAAATAAAACTCGGTAAATACTCCTAAAATTAGTTTTAGAATTATACCTTTCGAAATCTTGTTAGATGATTTCGATTGTTGCAACTATTTTTAGTCAATGATCCGTTGTGATTTTTAACTTCTAGTCAAATCTTCGACACAAGTCTCTTACTGTATTCCCGAATGCTAAATACGAATGTAGTGTGAGCTACGATTTATCACGTTCTTTAAAACCTTCTTGATTAGGCTTAGGATTTTCAAAGAATATGGAAACCCTAACTACCTAATCACTAATTGAATAATATGAATTATAGCGTCAGGTTTTATAACATCATATAAATAAGTTACAGTAGCGACCTGTGGAGTAAATAAGACATGAGCTTCTAATGTAATTATAAAATTCTACCTCAACCCAAAAGCAATTTCATAAAAATATAAATTATATTTTATTCAATTAAAGAATTATAATTGCATTCCATGCATTATTCTCAAAATCATAGTATTCGAACTCATATTATTAAATGCTTATTTATTCTCCCCACATTAAGATACCCAATACCCGCCGATTAAATTAAATTACTAATAATTATATTTAATCGACTTATTCAAAAATTCTTTAACCATTTCCGCTTAACTTATTTGACTATCGGATTATAAGATATACCTGCAAGGTTTGGTGTGATCAAAACTAAAAAGTTTGCTTAAAGCGGTACCATCAATCCTGATAATTCGGGACGTAGATTTCATTAATAATTCATATTTACCATATAATTAATATCACTATCCAATTCACTGAAATTTAAAACCATATAAGATCGCACCCTCTAATGGAACAAAATAACAAATATTAAATATACGTAAATAATAATTATTTCGATATTAAGAGTATAAGGACTCATAATGACCATGATGTGTGAATTAATTTTAAAAGTTTGTACAAAATTAATTATCCTAATTTGGTCCTGTTCGATACACTCCAAGTGTACTTGCACAATGAGTTGGAACAATTATTGAAACAATTACTATTACCCATAATAAAGACAAATTTACTAAAATATTGTGCCATAGTCGTACCGATGGTGTGTTCAAGTTCATCTAAACTGTGAATCAAAAACTTATATTCTACAAGAATCTTTAATACGGCCTTTCGTGTGTAAGTCAAACTCTATGCACCATATTAAATACTATATAGAATAAAAGACAATCATTGATAACATTAAATTAATAATAAAATGCATGCATTACTAATTAAGATTCTCATAAAATAAAAAAATTAATTTTATTAATAAATAAAATTAAATAGTAAAACCAAAACTATGATTTTTAGTATACAATTCTAACAAAAAGAACTTCTAATTTATTTTTCTTGTTGACATGTATCACCGATTTTATCTTTTTTAAACTTGAGTTGAGGCAAACCAACCATCAACTCCTTTTTCAAAAGTTTTGAAATCAAATTCATATGAGCATGTCTAAGCCTCCTATGCTATAGCCAATTGTTATCACTCAAGGCAATCAAACATTTTGTGTCATTTTTAAGGAGGTCATTAAGATTGAAAGTGTAAACATTTTCATACCTATGATGTTTAAAAAACATTTTGTTGTCGGCTGTACTTTTAATGATACACTTAGAATGATCAAAGACAATATTGTGGCCCTTGTCACAAAGCTGACTTATGCTTAAAAGATTATACTTCAAACCATCAACAAGCAAAACATTTTCAATAGAAGGGAAAAGAGTTTTACCAACACTACCAACTCCTATGATTTTACCATTTCTATTGTCACCAAATGTCGCAAATCACCATCTTTGGGCATGAGAGAGACAAATATTGACTTGTCACCTGTCATGTGTCTTGAATAGTCACTATCAAGATACCACATCCCTTCCTTGAATGAAGACTTAAGACACACCTGCAAGCTAAATCAAGTTTTGACTTTTGATATCCAAATTTTCTGGAGTCCATTGGAGTTAGTTCCATGTGGGTGTGTTATATTTGGAACTTAAATCCTTTTAATAGTAACAGCATGAGTTTTTCTATGTTGATAGTGCGTGGCAATGTGTTTATGTTCATAGCAATGAAATTAGGTAGTATGAAAATGATTTGAAAATGCTTTAATAGTGATATTACTTAGCATTGCTTTAAAAATGATCTTGATGATCAGTCGACTGGACCTGGGGGTTAGTCGACTGAAATGTTTTTGGTTAGGTTTTTCTTGCTTTCTAGCATGTTTTCAGTCGACTGGGCATGGGGGCCAGTCGACTGGGGTCCTGTGTGTACGTTTGGTGTTTGTTTTGGTGATTTTGGTTGAGTTCTTGGTTTCCAATTAGTTTCCTATGGTATTCAGTTGATTAATTATAGGATTAGTTGACTGATATACTGCTGGATTCTTTTGGGGTTTGATTGGTTGAGAGTGGTGTTGTGGCTTCGGGAGTGGTGTCGTGGCTTCGGGTCTTGGTTTAGATGCTGTCCTCGGGGTTGACGTGCATGGTTAGATGGGTTGTGGTTCACGGTTAGGTGCGTGGTGTTTGTTCATCGTTGGATGTGGGGCGTGTCTAGACCCATGGCACCTTTGGGATAAGGTCGTGTTTTGTGACCTTGCAGTTTGAGGGGTTTAGCATTGCCTTCGGGTTAGGCTGGGTTCTATGAGTTGTTGGTTATCCCTGTGAGTGGATGCCGGTTTGTTTTAACGGGTGGCGTCGTGATGTATTATACATGGTTATGAGCATTTATAACTGTTTATTTATGTACAGATTATGTAAGTGGATTACATGATTTTGATATCGTTACATGTAACGTGGTTTATGCTTTAAAACTTAGAAGTTTTATAGGAATGGTTATGTGGAATATGAGGAACGAATACATGTGATGCATGTTACATGGGTTCCAAGTGCGGTGTGAGTCGCATATGTAACATGTGACGTGATTTGTGTAACGTAGTGATAGTACGTGGCTTTATGCATTTAAATCCTAGTTTAGTATGCATGTTTTGATGCTGTCTTTGTTGGAGGCAAAACTGTCAAGATCATTGTTTTTATAAAATAATTTTCGGTAAAAAATTAACTGGACAGGCAAACGCCGAAACGGGCTCCAGATAAAAATTTGGACGTCAAATGATCAAAAATAAACCTATGCAACCAAAGTTAATTTAGATGAATACCTCTTATCGATCTAATCTTTAACTACGACTTGATTCCGAGTAGAAGCTCCAATCAGATCTTCTATTGTATTCCCTTACCCGATCCTCGAACGTAATGTGTGCTACGGTCCTCCGAGAATTCATACCAGTAGAACCCCGATATATTTAAATATTGAAAAACAAAGATAATATCATAATAATAATGAGATATGATTTATCAATCTCAAACTGGTTCAGCCTACCTGCGTATATATATGGCTACAGTAAGGATTTGGGGAGTAATTATGAGTTAAACTTCCAGTGGAACACAGATACCTACTAGAGGTTTTGGCAATTATGGAAAGACATGCAGTAATTTTTACAATTTTTATAAAATAATGATTTACAGTTCATACCACTAAGGAACTATAATTGCACTCTGACCCATAATCTCAATGCCTTCTTGTATTGAGCTTTTGTTATTAAATACTTACCATTTCTCCCCACGTTAAGATTTTTGATACCCGCTAATTAAATTTAATTACTAACAATTTAATTTAATCAGCATTTTAATATTCCTTAAGCCTTTCTGCTTAACTTATTTGACCGCCGGATAATTAAATCCATCTGCATGGTTTGACCCGGTCAAAACTTATAAGATTCCTTAAGGGAGTATCATCAATTCCGATCTTTGGGACGTGAATTTCGTCAATTATTAATATTTTTCATATAAATAATACCGCTATCCAACTCACCAGGAATATAGACCCATATAAGATCGCACTCTCTAATGAATCAAAATAACAAATATTAAATATACGCAAATCAATGATTATTTCAGGATTAAGAGAATAAACACTATTCATAATAATCTTAGAGTGTGAATTAATTTATATAATCAGTAGTCAGTACTAAATTAATTACCCCAAATGTCCCGTTCAATACACATATAGTGTACTAGTACAGAGAGTCGGAACAATAGACGATACTATTATATGTTCCCTATAACCAATACAGGTTTACTAAAACTTTGTACTACAGTCGTACCGATGGTTTGTTTATTTCCATCTAAACTGTGAACATAAAACTTATATTCTGTAAGAACCTAAAATATGGTCTTCTACGTATAAACCGTACTCTACACACTAGATTAAATACTATACAGAATATCGGACATCTATGCATAACATTAAAAAAATGATATACATACATTGCTCATAATGATTCTCATAAAATGAAAAATTAATTTGATTAAAAATAAAATTAAATAATAAAAACATGATTTTCAGTATACCAACCCTAACAATCTCCCAATTATACTTAAAACTATGCCACTATACATCTGACTCCCATGCTCTCTACATGACTATCAAAATTCTTAGCCAGTAAACTCTTTGTAAATGATCTACAAGGTTGTCTCCTAATGCAAGCACTATTTCTGACTGAAAATCTGAGTCTGTGTACCTTAAAAGGTACTAGACTGTCAGCCTGATAAATTAACATATAATTCTTAGTCTTTTTCAGGTACTTAATTATATGTTTTATCGTAGTCCAATGCTCCCGCCCTTGGGTTAGACTGATATCTGCTAACCATGCGAACAAAAAAGCAGATGTCGGGTCTAGTGCAAAGCATAGCATATATTAGGCTTCCTACTGCCGAAGTATAAGAAATTGCCTTCATCCTCTCTATCTCATCAAGTGTTTTATGACACTGATCATTGGATAGAGTGATTCCATGCCTGAAAGGGAGAAATCCTTTCTTGGAATCCTGCATGCTAAAATGAGTAAGGATATCATCAATATAATTTGATTGTGATAAGCCCAACATCCTTTGTTTTCGATCTCGCATAAGCTTGATCTCAAGGATGCGACTGGCTTCTCCAAGTCCTTCATATTGAACTGCCCAAATAACTATACTTTAACCATAGATAATACCCCCATATCGTTTTCGATGAGCAAGATATCGTCTATATAAAGTACTAGGAAGATCACCATGCTTCCGTCACGCTTCTTGTACACACAGGACTCATCCGGACTTTGATCAAAACCATAAGATTTTATAGCTTGATCAAACCGAGTGTTCCAAGACCTTGATGCCTGTTTAAGTCCATAAATGGATCTCTTAAACTTACACAACATGTGTTCTTGGCCCTTTGCAATGAATCCATCTGGTTGTATAATATAGATACACTCGTCAAGACTTCTGTAAAGGAAAGCTGTCTTGACGTCCATTTGTTAGATTTCGTAATCGAAATGTCTGGCAATGAATAAGAGAATCCAGATAGATTTAAGCATGACTTCCGGCAAAAAGGTTTCCTTATACTCGATCCCTTCTTTCTGAGTGAACCCTTTAGCAACACGCCTAGCTTTGAAGGTTTCAACCTTACTGTCCGCTCCTCTCTTTTTCTTGTAGATCCACTTGCATCTAATGAATTTTATCCCTTCGGGTGGTTCTACAAGTTTTCAGACCTGGTTAGAATACAAAGATTCCATCTCTAAATTCATAGCCCTTTGCCAAAGATCTACATCTTTGTCTTATAGTGCTTCATTATAGTTACAAGGCTCAGTATCTAGTTCTGTTGGGATCCTGTCAAAAGACTCTCCCAAGAATATATACCGGTCAGGTTGATGAACAACCCTCCCACTATGACGGGGCACTACTTATGTCTGTGTATTAGCAGTAACAGACTGTGCGAAATCTATATTCTGTGCATCAGCACCCTGTTCTTGATTTGCACATGTCCCAATTATCCTCCCACTACGACAAGGTAATGGATTATCAGTGACTTATGGTTCCTCTTCTATTCTACTGGTATTTTCTCTCAGTTCTTCCAAAATAGTATTGCTTTTGGGCCAATGATCCATAATATAATTTTTTTTAAGAATCAGGAATTAGTGCTAACAATGACCTTCTGACCCTTATGATTATAACATAGACCACCCTTCGTTTTCTTGGGATATCCCACAAAGAAATAGACTTCCGTCTTCGGTTCCAACTTACCCGCGTTCCCTTTTAGCACATGCACTGGACACCCCAAAATTCGAATGTATTTCAGACTAGGCTTACGCCCGGTCCATAATTCTGTGAGAGTAGAAGGTGCTGAGTTAGAAGGTACCAAGTTCAGAATGTAAGCTGCTGTTTCTAAAGCGAGTTTCCAAAATGAATCTGGTAAATCTGAATAACTCATTATTGACCTTACCATCTCTATACGAGTCATATTCTTTCTTTCTGCTACACCATTTTGTTGTGGAGTGCCAGGTGCAGTCAATTAAGATGTAATCTCCTCTAATGACAAGTAGTTCTTAAACCCTCCAAAGAGGTATTTTTCATCACGATCGGATCGTAGTGATTTGATACTTTTACCTAGACGCTTCTTCGCCTCTGCCTTGAATTTTTTGAATTTCTCAAATCATTCAGACTTACGGTGCATCAGGTAATGTATTAATACCTTGAGTAGTCAGTAATAAAACTGACGAAGTACTCAAAACCACTTCTAACCCAGATTGTCATAGGACCACACACATCAGAATGAACCTGCTCCAACGGTTCTTTAGCTCTATAGGCTTTGGCCAAAAAATAGCCTTTTGGTCATCTTACCCTCTAAGCAAGATTCACAGACTGAAAGTACCTCCACTTTCAAAGAACTCAAAGGTCCATCTACTACCAGTCTGTTTATCCTTTTTAGATTAATATGACCTAAGCATAACTGCCAAAGAAATGTTTGATTCTTTAAAGAAAGAAACTTTATCTTATATGGTAATATATATGTATTATTCATTTTAGTTAGTTGAAGTGTAAGAGAGATTGGAGTAATAATATAAAGATTATCCACCAATGTACCAGAACAAATAATATATTTATTATCCTTAATAACCAAAGAGTTATTAAAATAAACCAAATATTCGTCTTTAGCCAATCTTGAAATAAAAATTAAATTCCTTCTAATGGTAGGTACATAAAAATAATTTCTCAATATTAAAATCTGATCTCTACCAAAACTGAAAGTGACATCTCCTATAGCAACTGCTATTACCTTTGTGTTATTACCCATATGCAGATAAATCTTCCCATCACTGAGTTGTCGAGTTTTCTGGAACCCCTGCAATAAATTGCAGACATGATTAGTAGCACCCGTATCTAGACTGTGAGACCCTGACCCATTTTCTTTTTTCGGCGTTTTTGGACGCGCGTTACGTGTTTTCATTTAAACATGTTTTTATCACTTTTGATACATGATTGGGTTTAGATATGCATGCGGGGTAGGTTCCCGGGCCGTGGGCCGTTGTGGCGTAATTTTTGAAAAATTTTAAAAAAAAATATTTTTGAGACCTATAAATATCTAGAGTTAGATATTTTCATAAAGATATTTTTCAAAACTTTTCCAGTAAGTTTTTTATTTTCTCTTTGCCTTCTCTCTAAGTTCTCGGGGACCTAGGGATCAGTTTTCAACGATCAGACTGCCAATCCTTCTTATTGGCACAGTAGGCTACGTAACCATCTGGTCGAATTTTGATTCTGGCGAGGCTCAGTTTTGCATGTGGTTTGAGGCGTCGAGTTTTGAACTTACCGAGGTAGGATTCTAGACCCTACTGCTATATAAGGGTGCTATGGGTAAACGTGGGTGTTTTTAACGTTAGATCTCTGTAGATCTAATTTTGTATCAAAGTTGGTTTTGCGCTAAAAATTAGATTTTTGTTTGTTCCGGTGGATGGAATCGGGTGTCGGGAGTTTCTTTTGAGGTCTCGGTGTTAAGCCTAGGAGTGTGGGTGTTCACGGGTGTTGATTTGGAGTTTTAAGGCTTCGATCTGGGGTTTAGAGGTTGAACCCGTAGCTTAGAACGATTTCTGGGTTGGGTTCAGTCAACTGAACCGATGAGTTCAGTCGACTGGATCATGTGTTCTTAGGTTCAGTCAACTGGATCTTGAGGCTCAGTCGACTGGATAGTGCTTCTAGGCTTTTTAGCCGTTTCCAGTGTATTTTTCAGTCAACTGGGGGTTGGGTCCAGTTGACTAAAGTATGGGCTCTTCGTTTGTGGTTTTGGGTTGATTCCTTGGTTTCCGATTGGTGTCCTTTGGTATTCAATTGATTAATTTATGAGAATTACTTGATTTAAATACCTATGAATTCCTTTTGTGATTTGGTTAGTCGTGTGGGGGTTTTAGGGGTTCGTGTTGTGATCCCGGGTGTTTGTTTAGATGTCGTCCTTGGTTTGACGTGCATGGTTAGGTTTTGGGTGTTGTGGCTCGATCTTGTACATGATGGTTATGCACGGGAGATGTGAGGTTTTGGTGAGAACCACAGTTGTGGATTTGGTGTTGGCCTTCGGATAGGTCGAGTTATGTAGGTTTGTTGATCGTGTTGGCGCGTGTGAGCGTCGTGGGTTCAGGTTTGTGGATGTCGAATTACATGACAAGTGGTGTTGTGGTGTAAGGTTATATGTGGCTATGTACTTTTATAACTTCGTTTATTGTGTACGAAATATGTAAGTAAATTGCATAAGGTGATATCATTATGTGTAACGTGATTTATACTTTAAAACCTAGAGTTTTATAGGCATGTGACGTGATCTATGGAATGTCGTGATGATACATGGTTATATGTTTTAAATCCTGATTTAGGTTTGCATATGGTATGATATGGATTAGGTGAATCTGTGATCCAGCAGATGTAAATCCTGGTTGATGATGCACGTGTGCGTGTGTGGGTGTACGAGGTAGGTTGCAAAAACTGGTGTATTGGGGGCTGCGGTAGTCCTTCGGTGAAAGTCCGAGAAGATGCGATTGGGGCTTCTGTAGTCCTTCGGTGCTAGTTTGTTAAGGCGTATTTGGTGGCTGCGGTCCTACGATGAAAGTCCGTGAAGTTGTGTGTGTTGCATTAGATGGGGGCAGTGGTCCTTTAGTGAAAGTCCGAAGAGATTCATGGATTGCATGTGTTGCATTTTGGGACAGATCGACCAATTTTCTAAAAGCTGTATTATCGGCCTGCGGGAGTCGTAATACTCGAATCGTTTTCAAGGCTCTGATGAGTCAAAAAATGATTTTTATCCTCGCTTTTCCTTGCATGTGAAAATGGTTTTTTGGCTCTGGTGAGTCGTGATCTAAAACGATTTTCAAATTATTATTTTTGGCTTGAAAGAAAGTCAAAAATTACACTTCGTTTTTCGAGCATGTTTAGCTTATACTGCATGTGTTGTTTAAAATCTGCTAAGTTTTAGCTCACGGTGTGGGATTTGCTTTTCTATAGGTACCGATCACGAAGGTTGATCAGGAGGTGCGGGAGAGGTGGAAAAGCTGTAGTCTACCCTTTTTTGTTATTTTGTTACACTTATGCTTATAACATATTTTTTGGGCGTTAGAGCCGTGTAATGTTGTCGTTTGGCTTTTACATACAATGCATGTATAATTTATTTTGAGAGTATGTTCCCGTGCTGGCAAAGGGGATGTTCCTATCCCTAATGCTGGGGATGCTAATGCTCCCCAGGGACCGATGGACGCAACAGAGTTGTTGCGTGTGCTGGTTGGTTCTATCCAATAGCTGGTTGCTAGGGGTGAGCCTGTTAGGAAGATGGTGCCTGAGGCGAGGGCTACAGTTGCAATGCGGATGTTCAGGCGCGTGGATCCACCTATCTTTGCAGGAGAACTTGATCCTCTTCTCGCGACAGAGTGGTTGTAGTTGACGACTCGGATCCTGGACACATTGCAAATTATGGAGGATGAGTTGCGAGTTTCTTTTGCCACCTTTCAGTTGAGAGGTGATGCTCATCAGTGGTGGAGGTATGTCAGGACTACAGTGGGGGTCACATGGGCAGCTTTTACCTGAGTCTTTTTGGAGAGATATTTCCCAGCTTCGAGGAGCGATTTATACAGGGAAGAGTTCCATTCTCTTACCCATGAGGCCATAGACATCATGCAGTACGACGCCAGGTTTACGAGCTTGTCTCGGTTTGCACCGGAGGTGAAGTGCACAGATGTGTTGCTTTCGATGAGGTTTTAGCAGGGCTTGTGGCCGGCGATCAAGGAGCGAGTGGCTGTGATGGGATTTCGTGTGTCCAGAAAGCAGGTGGAGGCAGCAGCTAGGGTTGAGAATGCTTTGGCTGAGACTCGAGCTTCCAGGGTGACTAAGACATCACAGGGTGGGATAGAGGTACAGACAGGTGGACGCTCCAGCTAGAGGCAGAAGTCCTCTGGCCCTAGCTTTTATCCATCTGGATCACAGTAGTTTTTAGCACCATCACCATCTGTGGCTTCGTCTGGGATGCCGGAGCTGAGGGAGTTGACCTGTTTTCGATGCGGACAGTCGGTGCATTGTGCAGCGAACTGTTTACAGCTGAGACCATCCCAGAGTTTGGCTCCAGTACAATCGCAAGGGAGGAAACCATCAGTTTTCTATAAGTGTGGACAGTCTGGACATATTCGTAGAAATTTTCCCCAGAGAGGCAGTCGCCGAGTAGGGAGGACACACCAATGGGTTCATATGCCCAGGGACGACAACCTTTCGCAGTACATACTTCCCGAATGATAGGTCGGAGTACATCAGTTCAGTCGGTGCGGCAGCCGACAGTGCCGAGTTTTGGCGGACAGGACAGAGTGGGGTTTCCCCGAGTGTATTCTCTTGCAGCTCGCGATTCTTCGAGGGCACCGGTGGATGCTGATATGCCTTCAGCGAGCAGAGGTACTTTCTGAGTATGCAGGCTTTGGACCAGTTTCTTTGTTACATCTGATTGGGAGTTGGTTATGGATCCCTTGGATGGTGTGCTGTGTTGAGGTAGTGGTTGGTAAGGTTATGAAGTTGGGATGGGTTGTAGATCCCGTGTCCGTGAGATAGTTGGCCATTGTCTAGGAAGCTTGACCTTGTTTGAATATATCCTAGGAATGATTTAGCTGACCGTCACGTGTGCCTGTGTCGGTTGCGATTGACATTTTATTGTTTTGACCTTGTGTCGAATTTCGGGAACGAAATTCTTTTAAGGGGGGTAGAGTTGTTAGACCCTGACCCGTTTTCTTTTTTCAGCGTTTTCAGACGCGCGTTACGTGTTTTCGTTTGAACATATTTTTATCACTTTTGATGCATGATCGGGCTTAGATATGCATACGGGGTAGGTTCCTAGGGCCATGGGCCGTTGTGGCGCAATTTTCGAAAAATTTCAAAAAAAGATATTTTGGAGGCCTATAAATATCTTAAGTTAGATATTTTCATAAAGATATTTTTCAAAATTTCGCTAGTAAGTTTTTTGTTTTCTTTCTGTCTTCTCTCTAAGTTCTTGGGGGCCGCGAGCTCGATTTTCAATGATCAGACGGCCGATCCTTGTTATTGGCACGGTAGGCTACGCAACCATCAGGTCAGATTTTGATTGTGGCGATGCTCAATTTTGCAAGTGGTTTGAGGCATCAGTTTTGAACTCACTAAGGTAGGATTCTAGACTCTACTGCTGTATAAGGGTGCTATGGGTAAACGTGGGTGTTTTTTACGGTTAGATCTCTGTAGATCTAATTTTTTATCAAAGTGGGTTTTAGGATAAAAATTGGGTTTTTTTTTTTGTTCTGGTGGATGGAATCGGGTGTTGGGAGTTTCTTTTGAGGTCTCGGTGTTAGGCCTAGGTGTGTCGGTGTTCATGGGTGTTGATTTGGAGTTTCAAGTATTCGATCTGGGGTTTAGAGGTTGAATCCGTAGCTTAGAACAGTTTCTGGGTTGGGATTAGTCGACTAGATCATGTGTTCTTGGGTTCAGTCGACTGGACCTCAAGGGTCAGTCGACTGGACAGTGCTTTTGGGATTTTTGGCCGTTTGCAGTATTTTTTTCAGTCTACTAGGGGTTGGGTCCCG
>JAULJZ010219200.1:0-17879 GCA_032270985.1 Heliamphora pulchella | reverse complement strand
ATTTTCCAAATCTCAGTTAGAATCAAAGCTTTGGTCTAAGCTCCATAAGAAATAAACCACCGTGAGAAGAAGAAGACAACGAGGTAGGCGGGACTGTTCAATGGTAGCTAGGTTGTGGTCGCCGGCCAAGATAGGTGGAGTAGGTGGCGTCGACGGCGTGGTGGTGGGGCGAGTGAGGCGTCGCAGATGGTGGCAGGAGTAGCGGAACATGGCGGTGGCAGGCGGTCGCGCGCACTGGCGCGTTATCTCCTTCGTCTCTCTCTCCCTCGATTTTTCTACTCTCTCTGTCTCCAGAAATGTCTCTTCCTCTCTGCTTCGTCCCTCTCTCTGTTTTCTAGCGCTCTCTCCCTCACTCGATCTCTCTCAATCTCTCTCCCTGCTTCGCCTCTCTCTCTTTCCCTCTCTGCGTTCTTCCCGAAGCATCTCAGCTTCTGCTTCAGCTGAGAGGCATTCTCATTTTTTTTTTTTGAAAATCTCCCAAACTCACAAATGCATATATTTTGATAATAGTTATACTTTAACTGGCAATTTTATTTTACATGAGTTAAACTATTAATTTAATTGAATAAATAAATTAAAATCATCATTATAAAATCAATTACCAATTAATATCTTGAGTTCTCACACACGTCAATAGCATACAACGAATCATTTTCATTAATTTAATTATGTTAAAAATAATTACTCAAAATAAAAATGTGCCAGGGCACTAAAAAACAACCGTGGCAGACAGTGCGTGAAAAGGCGCGAAATAAATGTGAGAGGCGCCGAAAGAAGGAAAAGAAATGAGGAAGGGTTCAGTGTATATATATATATAGAGAAGCAAATCAGTAGCCAAACCCACCCCATTTCATCCAGCGAGGGATGGAGACGTAGCGCCAAGCCGTGAGCCACCACAGCCGATCTACTGCCGCCATTCACCTCTCCCTCACCTCCAACCATCGACAGTAAGTTCCGGCAACCCTCTCCCTCTCTTTTTTTCGATTCTCGTCCTTCTCTCTCCCCTCTATATATATATATATATATATATATATATATATATCCCTGTATCACGCAGTAATACCGTCACCACTCACAATCACTACTGTCCACTACCCTTTTGACACCCTAACGTCAGTAATGAACGGATTCGATCGTTGATACACTGCTTTTGCAAATTCAAATCAGAATCTTTTATTTAATAAATTTTATTTAAAAAAAAATTTATTTTTCAAACTTATTTTCGACTTGTCAAAAACAAGATGTGATCAGTTGAGTGCGTACTCCTCGATGAGTAGATCAATGTTATTTTTGTGATTTTGATAAGTTCTAAGGCCAAGTCTTTGATTTCTAGAGAAAGTGGTGGATCTAGAATTTGGGCCTCTCCTGAGAAGGAGAGAAGCAAATAACGAAAAATTGGAAGTGGGTCTCAGGGATGGAGACTATTCGGTTAGTCCTTATTTGTTTGATTAATTGTTTTTGCTAGTTTATTGTTTAATTACTTGTTTACCTTCCTCAGTTTTTATAATTTATTTAATTAAAAAAAATATTATAATTAAGTTTTACGGAAAGTAATATAAAATTTTAAAGATTAAGAATTTTAAATGAAAACCTAAAATCTCCTTTTAAAATGAAATAAAAGGTTATTTCTTGATTACGAGGAGTTTAAAATTTATGTTTTATGAACCTCACTTTAAATTAAGCTCCAGATTTGTGTTTTAACTATTTAGTTATCTTGATTATTTTTTTTTTCATTTAAAAAGACTTATTAAATAAAAAGTTTAAGATAAAATATATTTTAAAAGTTTTATTAAACTCAATATCTTTTCTATTACATATTTTAATTAGTAAAATCTTGAAGGTTATCACAAAGTATTTATATTATATTTTTACATATTATGAATAAATTTTTTTACAAATAAGATTTAAAATTAGAGCTTTGCCTAATATTTTAATAAATTAATATTTTGGTTACATAAAGATTTTTTTTTTCTTTGATAGTTAAGTTGGGAAATGGGGGATGAGCACCCCAGGGTTCGAACCCTGGGGCAAGCGGGGCCAAAGAGTAGCTCGGCTACTGAGCTGCGCCACCACTTGCTTACATAAAGATTTGATATTACTATGAGTTAATAATTTTTATAAAAATCAAGTTTTTAAGATAAGAGAAGTTAAATGATCAAAATAAGAACCAAATAAAAAAATACAATTATTTATGACAAATAAATCTAACTAAGTATTTTGGGTATACCTTTCTAAAGAATTAGATTTTAATAAAGTACCTTAAAATAATAAATATATTGGTAATTAGTAAATGCCAAAAAATAAAAAAAAATTAAATAAATATATAGAATTATAAAATAAAATAATAGAATGTTATCTAAGTTGTTATTTTAACATGTTTATTAGATTGAAGATCATGAAGATATTTAAAGTTAAAGGATCCATTACAAGGTAAGAAAACCTCTAGACTTTCTAATCTCTCTCACCTTAAAAACCTCTAGACTTTCTAGTCTTTCTCACCTTTATTCTACTTTCATTGTCTTATTTTGTTCCTGTGTTCAGGTCCCAAGTGTGGGTAGCCCCCAGGCGGATGAAGCCTTGGTTGAGAGCTTAATGCGTCTCGAGTTTTGGACTTTTATCGGAGGTAGAAGCCTCGCTTATTAGGTTGCACCCATGGTGTTTTGTTCTCAGGCCTGTTTTAGCTCTAGGATTTTCTATTCCCTAGCTATGAGGGGTGTTCATAGCATCTCTCTTCTCTATGCCTAGCTTCTAGTATATATAGGTCCTTTTATGTCTTCTTGGTTGAGCTAGCTCTTTTTTATTTTTCTTGTTGGCTGTTCTTGCGGAGCTGTTGCTGTTTTTTCTGTTTTCCTACGCCTTTCTTAGGTGTTTACTTCAGTTCTGTATAAGCCTTCCCCTTACGGCTGTGTAAGGGCTGTGTGCATGTGTGGGTGTGTGTGTTGGTGGCCGGCTGTTTATTGTGGACTGCTAGTTGTTTAGGGTTTTTTCTTGCAGTGCCTTTCAGGTGGCTATTTAGGTTTCTTGGTTATGCTGCAGGTGAGGGCTTTCTTCCTCTTGTGGCTACTGCTGTGAATCGCTCCCAGTTTTGTTTGGCAGGTGCCTTGGTTGTTGAGCTCCTTTCTTTTGGATTCTGATTGGGGCCCTTTTAGTCTGGTTTATTTTTTGTTTGTTTTTTCTTGTGGTTTTGTTTCTCCCAATTGGGTTGGTCGATTTTTGGTATGATCCCCTATTGGTGAATTCTAATTTGGGTCTATTGTTAGTTTCTCTAGCCAGGATAGTTGGTGCCAATTCCCCATCCTCTAGTTATGGTCGGGGTATCGTCCTTTTGCTAGTTATTGTTTGGTTTTGGCTGAGCCTAAAGCCAGTTTAGTGCTGTTTGAGTTTGTCTTTTTGTTCATTTATTATTTTGGATTTGTAAGGCATGGGGTATATCTTTTGTAAACATGTATTTTTTTCTTTTTATGTCACAGTTAATTATCCAAAAAAAAAATTCCCTTCAATGCATCTAAGAACGTAGGATCAAAAACAAGAATAAAACTAGAAAATAAAAAGACGTAAAATGGATTAAGTATACTTTTTGAAGTATGCCTATGTTATATGATTTGATAATTCGTTGCGTGAATGATTGTCGTTTAGTTTTCTTTAACTTCATAAGGAGTTTGTGTTGTGTGATTCATGCTCAATTTAAATGTCTTTAATCACTACTTTAATAAAGGAAAAACTATGCATTCACAGGGTGTAATATTTTAGCAAAATAAATATATAATGAAGAATTGTATCATTTGCTTATTGGGTTGCGCATCTTACCATGCTTAGTTGCATGTCATGTTATTGTTAGTTATACTTCGGAATGTATGTTAGCATGAGTATTATCATAATTGCATTCTAGCATATTGAAAACTTTTTCGTGTCTACCATTGTGGGTGGGGATACAATTGAAGTTGTTCTTTTCTCGGTTCTAAATTTAGGGCGTCCTTAGTTGCCAGTTTATTAAATATTTTGGAATGTATTTCCCGTTAACACCCTGGGTGCGTCCCCGGTGTAGAAAATTGTTTATAATGAAAAATTGTTGGACACCATGGGTTCGTCACTAGTATTCGGACTTTCTTATCTTAGACTTTGGCTTAACACCAACGCGGCATCTCAGATCTTAAAGTGGATTTATCGATTTGCGTATTGGTTTATATTATTTCTTGGTCGGAGGATGGCCTCATCCCCACGCTGTTGCCATTTTTGCAGTAAAACAACTGCGGCATAAAGCCCGGTGAAGGATTTACTATTGGCAACGAGGCTTACGATGGCTTTGGTGATCAACTGCTCATAAAGTCTACTCTTGTAATTCCCGGCATGGAATTCATGTTATGTGTTTTGGTTGTATGTCGGGTTGGGCATTCATATTACATTGCATTATCATTTCTTGCATAATTAGTTACTCTAGCATTTACCAGCTTAACATATTGTACATTTCAAATTGCCTCTCCTTGATTTCTATATGTTTTAAGCGTTATATAAAATGTATTGCGTTGAATTTGTGTGGTGAGATTGGTTGGAGAGTTAGAGTGTTTTCTTCAAATGGCAATCGTGCCACAGGTGAGGAGGAAGAAGTTTTGAAGGAAAGTTTCCCAACGAAGAAGGATACGACTATCAGGATGAGCAAATCCAAACGACACATGAATGAAGAATCAAGCCTTCTTTTTGTTTCTTTATTTAGTTTCTGTGCAACCATTGTAATTTTGTACATTCTTTAGGAAACTGTAACGATTATATATCTATGTTGGGCAAGCATTGAAATTTTAATAATGTAATATTATAATGAATATTTATGAATGAATCGCTAGAATAGCCCTTATGTTATACTTATGTACATTCAGACGTGCCGGGAAATCGGGGCGTCACAGATGATATCCAGAGCCTAGGTTTAGTGAACCCTTAGGCCTTAGATTATGGAAAATCATGCGTTCTGTCGCGTAGAAGCTCTGTCGGATGCGATGTATTAATTATTATTATCATCTATAACTTATAAAACTAAAAATTTACTACGTCTAAGTCTTATAGCGAGTAGTGTTAAGAAGTTACTGAGTTTGGAAGCAGCATGAAATCTACATGCAAAGGACGAGAAAGGACAACGAGATCGAAGATCGAAGATCGGAGATTCATGCAACGAGTTATCTTATTTTAAGAGAGGGTAGACGGGAGTATGCACTAGGAAAAGTTTCAGATATTATATCGAGTGCCACCTTTAGAACCTTGCAACTTCATTCTTCTAAGTTATTTTCTCGTTTATCCCAAGCCTTTCTGTCAATTTTGTACTCAATTGACGTTCTTGGCGTAGCTTTTCTTCTAATATCATCAGCCCTCAGTAGTACCATCTAGTACCCATCGTCGGCAGCCCTTCTACACTAAAGTCTCGTTGATAACCCTATTCAGAATTCCATCCTATAAATTATCCTTATCATTGAGTTTTCATTATTGAGCTATGTCTAGATGATAACCAGTATTTGCATTTGATTCTCCTTCGTTTCAAGCCATCATCCTTGAACTAACTCTTCTTACAAAAATCTCGAAATCAATTATTTGTTAATCACCTGTTCTGAACCTTCGACATTGATAAATATTTTTCCATCATTCATCTTCTCTTGATCCTGATACCACAATCTGTCACAGAGATTTTATAAAATTCTTTGTACACTCTTGAAATCATTATCAGGAAAGTAGACTTGGATGCTTGAATTGAAGTACGTTAGACCAACGTAATTTCAGGGCAAATATCTAGTTGGGTACCCATCACTTTGCATTGATTTCTTGAAATCTATGAATTAATCGTCCGTCTTGAATCCCATATGTATTTCCATGTAAAATCAAATCTATCCTTGTTTCACCTTAGAGAGAATCATGTTCTATAGACCTGTAGTAATATTCGTTGAAGTATAAAATTTCGCGAATTGCCCAAAAAATTTTTTTTGCAAGAAACGTTGAACTACGTGCACACTTTCAGAACGTTCCAACCATGAAGCAGATTTATCCTTTGCATTACAATTTAGGGCTTCTATCGATAATCCCGCGTAACAAGTCTTGGAAGTCAATCTATTTTTGAAGTCGACTTGCAGCCTACCACAAGTTGGGGAGCAAAACAGGACGACATTCTATGATACTCCATGAGCCTCATCATCAGGAATCCCAGTGGATAGAACTAGTCTACCCATGACCTATAAGCTAGCAACCTCATACAAAATCAGATAACTACAAGCAATTATGCCTCCGTGTCACGTTTATTTACCTCAGGTGGTTAACTACCTGAGAAACAATCCCGTCTTGAAGGAAACACTCAACCCTTGCATATCAACATGTCAAAGTCAAATGCCAGAAATCAGAAGGAATGCTACAACCCTTAGAAATAGAAGCAGATTTCATCACCAAACAATTAAGATTGCCTCAGGAGCCCGATGGCATCTTTATTATACTAGACCACCTCACTAAGACCGCTCGCTTTTTACTAATTAGACCTACCTACACGTTGAAGACCTTAAGCCGAAAGCACGTCAGCAAGATTGTACACCTACATGAGCTATTGCATCCAACCAAGAACCTTGTCTCACTCTCAGATTGACGGACAATCTGGATTCACCTTTCCGACCGTTGAAGAGATGCTGAGAGCCTGCATAACGAAACTTTTCAAAAGAAGTTGGGAGAAACACCTACCGCTCGTCGAATTTGCCTACAACAACAGCTACTAAGCTAGTATTGGTATGCCACCGTACGAAGCACTCTACGGCCGGCCGTGCAGATCACCCATGTGTTGGACAGAAACCAGAGAGACCAGCTTACTAGGACCGAACATCGTACTCGAGACCACCAAGAAGATTAAGTTGGTTCGACAACGCCTTGCCACTAGACAAAGCCGACAAAAGAGCTATACCAACCAACAACGAAGGCTTCTGGAATCCAATGTAGGAGACCACGTGTTTATGAAGATCCAGCCTTGGCGAGGAGTTATTCATTCTGGGAAGAAAGGGAAGTTATCACCTAAGTTATTGGCCCGTTCGAAATCTTAGCCAGTGTTGGAGCAATTTCCTACTGTTTTGCCCTGCCACCTCAACTTGCAGACGTTCACAACATGTTCCACGTCTTGATGTTGCGAAAGTACGAACCTGACCTGACCCACACCCTTAATTGGAAAGAGTTCCAGATCGACGAAGATGCGACTTTTGAAGAGAAACCAATGGAGATTCTTGACCACCGTGACAAAGTGCTCAGAGAAACGACTACTTCACTCATACGTGTGTTAAGGAGACACAGAGTGAGCGAAGATTCAACTTGGGAACGCGAGGACGCCCTACGAGCAAACTACCCACAATTGTTTACGAACGAAGGTACAATACACAAATTTTGGGGATGAAATTTATTTTAAGTGGATAGATTGTAAGGGCCCGCTTTCTAGATTACGTATAACAACGGTGGTATAACCGTAGTGTTATGACCATATCGCCAACGATCACCCAAGGCCAGGGTTTAACCAAAACAATGCTAATAATAAATAATCATAATAATTAAATGAGTAAATAATTTATTGAATAATAATAATAATAATAATAACAATAACAACAACACTAAGTCCAATTTAAAAGGTATGTCAACTATAAATATTCTGTAACACCCCGACCAATTTTATTTTAAGAAATGATTAAGTGTTGATGGGAGTAAGAATCAAAACTTGAGCTTGGTGATATTTTGAGCTTGGATATGCATGAAAGGTATGTTCGAAGAAGAATATGAGGTTTTAAGGGATGTCCAAACAGAAATAGGTGAAAAGTGTATAAAGGAAAGTGACATACCTAATTTGGTCATAACGTTTTGTACAAAATGAATTTTGGTATGAGATTTGAATCATTGGAAACTAGACTTTTAGGGTTTCAGTTTGAGCACAAGAACGACCATATTTGGAGTTCGGATGAATGAGATATGCTTGTTCAAAATCGGACCAAAAGTGAAGTTGCGGAGAGCGATCAAGCGGTCCTGAGACCGATCGAGCGGTCTGTGATGGACAAAGGCTATAAATCTTAGTTTTTGAGCTAATTTGCTCATTCTCTCTTCTCTCTTCTCTCTCTAATACTTAGGAGTGATCTAGGGTTTGGAGGTTCTTAGGGGGTTTCTATGTTCGTGAAGGTCAAGATGTTGCCATTTTCTTGACCGAGCCACCTTCGGAGAGCGTGGATATTCGTGGAAAGCTCCTCCGTGGCCATGCGACTTGAGCTTTGGTGGACTTGAACTCGCGGGAGGTTTGATTCTTGGCGGTGGGACGTTCTTGAGGTAGGATATAGACTCTCTCTTGTGATTTGATTATGATTGGTGTTGATTATTTTTTTTTTAAAGAAAATCCTAGCATGCTGTATGCATGAAAGTAAGACTTAGGTGTGGGTATTTGGAGAAATTGAGATGTGTGGACATTGTTGGGTATTTGGAAAGTGTCATTCTTGGAAATGAATTAAAAAAATCAAAAAGATGGGGTCTTGTTATAGTGATAAAAATTGCTAAGGATTGAAATATTTGAATTATTGATTGAGACATGTAATGAGGTACAAAATGAATTAATGTTGGTAATCTCACAACATGTAAGATTTTGGAGTTATTTGAGAAATTTGGGGTTTAAGGAAATGGTTAACCTTGACTTTTAAGAATTTATTGTACCAAAATGGTCTTCGGTTAATATTTTATTTCACTTAAACTTTTATGCCCCGAGGGAGATTTTAACATGATTTGTTCCTCTTTTTAAAAAGGTAAATTCTTGGGCCAAAGCGTGTTAAAAGGTGTGAAAATTCATTTAAGTATTGAAAAATAAAATTTTTTGCATGAAAAAGAATCTGGAGCATGACCGATTGATAGACCGCTCAAGCGGTCTATCGGGCGGTCTTTTGGTACTCCGGTTCTTTGATACAAATGAAAGACTGCTTGAGCAGTATTCTCACCGATTGAGCGATCTGGGCCTTTTTTCAAAATTTTTGATGTTTTGTTTTAAAGGCTTGGAATTTTGGGTACCTTGGCCCTAGTTTTCTTGAATACTCTTTTACATTAATTAAACCCTCGATTGGGCCCATTTGAAAGATTTTAAACTTGTCGCTTGATTTTTCTTTGTAAAAGAAAAAGAATAATAGTAACGATGATAATAAGAATGATAATACTAAATTAAACTCTAGCGAGCTTGGGATGTGAAGTGGGGTAATTGTGGTTTGGCATAGTTATAACATAAAAATTTTAAGTTTTTGAAAAGAATAAGTGGGTTTCAAACTTATTTCTACATGCAAATGATGGGTGCTTCCTTTTCCAATGACATAATTACTATTGAATCAGTCTTGCGTTAATTTGTTATAAAGTTGCTCAATAATACGAGAATTATGAGAACTTACATATTGAAGTGATGATGCATGATTCATGAGCATTGAAAAGAAAATTTGAATTACCCAAAAAAAAAAAAAGAAAATTTGAACACTTATATCAAATGTGATTTGACAATGAAGCAGAAAATTTGTAATGTGAATCAATATGAGAATATTTTAAAAATGATGGGAGAGGAACCGGTTATGGGGTTGGACTCCCAGGTTTTCATAGTATCAAGAATAATGAACCATATGGATTGATGTGAATTAAGTTGGCCTGGCGGGTCCGCGACAAAAGACCGAAAACTTGCACAAGATGGGGATCGCATGCCCACGGGTTAGTCCCCGAAATGTGGTGCTGCGTCATGGTGAGTTATAGAGTTATTTATTATCCAATGGCTTCGTGTAGCCCATTGGGAATTAATAGGGAGGGGTTTTTATAAGCTGCGCCCGACGCCGGTTCATTGTTGTGATACGATTTTGTGATAAACCGAGTAATGAAAATGTGATTCGATTTTTGTGAAAAACTAGGCAACGAGAATAAATGTGAAAGAAAGTAATGTTTTGGAAAAGGCTTAATGATTGAACAACTTGGCATGCGTGGGTGTGTGCGTGGGAATAAATAACAAATTGATGGAACTTGCATTTTACTTCGGTTGCACCCATCGCACCTCACAAATCATGCTTACCATAGAGTTAGTCTTTATCCTACGAGTTTCGGCTCATGTTGTATACTAAAACCATTTCAGGTTTCGAAGTTCAAAAGTGATTTTGGGACAACAAAAACATGTTGGGAAAAAGCTAAAGGAAAGATTTGTTTCACAGCATCTTGAATTATGTTTGTATGTATAGTAAAGTGGATGAATGTAATTAATATATAAGTTTAAAGTTGAACATATGATGTCATCTGTTCTTGAATGGTTTTGTAAAGCTGGAATCTTATAAATGTCTAAATGAAGGGAACACTCTTATTAACTTGGTTATGTTGCGCTAATATTTATGTTTGAAAGGGGCTATAGTTCTTATATGTTTTGACTCGGGAATGGTTCATGACAAATGATTTCAGAGCTCTAGGTTCGAATACCTAGGAGCTGTGGAAATAACGATGACCTATAGGTGTGACTTGTTTGATGAGATTAGGCACCACTACACGGCATGAATTGTGTGCTTGCATGGGTTTGCGGTTGAATTATTTTATGCATGTTATGTGTTTATATGAGCATGAAGGGTTGAGTCTTAAGGTGATGTGGCATGCCATTTGGTGTCCAATCAACTACTTTGGGGTTCGTAATAGAAAAGCATTCAGTCAACGTTTTTTCTATGAGAAATTTGAATTAGTTGCCTAGATTGTCTCGTTACTCTGAGGCTTCCCCTCGGCCTATGAATATGTGTTGATGTGATGTGCTTAGGTGGCAAGTAGTGCGTAGTTTTGTCTTAGAATGTTAAGTTTAACCGAGTTGGAGTGGTGATAACCTTATTATAAGAGTTGTGCCCGTGGAGATAAGACAAGTGGTCCGAATGATGATGTGTGATTTGAGAGTGTGACCCGGTGATCAATGATTGTGGTGGGTGTAAGCTTGTAATATGAGCATTGATTATTTAGCGTATGTTGTGTCTTGATGAACTAAGGTGATTGCAGTAGTTGCCCGTTGTATGATGTGACACTATTAGCTTGATGAATGAGCGTGGTAGAGCATTTAAAACCTTTTGAAGGTTGTTTGTTGTGGTTAGAGATGAGGTGTGGTTTTAGGCATACTAAGGATTATGTACGTCATGAGCCGTGTGCCTCGAGATTGGGTATGGACGGGATCATAGTGGACGGGAGCGTAATAATCTCCGGCCTAAAGTGTGTTAGAAAGTCTGAGTTTAGACTGTGTTTGAGGTGTCCCTTACCCTATGGGGTGTTGTTAGTAACTATCGTGGTGTCAGATAGTTTTGAAAGTCTGGATGACCGGTGAGTTTCTTTTTAGGTGTATTGTTAAGTGACATCTTTTGATAGGAGTTGGGAGTTGTGTAATGATTAGTAAGTGGGTTGGAGATGTTGTCGAGGGATAGATTCTCGAGTGATATACATGTATGTATGGAAAGATGTATATTGGTAATAGTTGTAATGTGGTGAATGTTGATTCGAGGTTGTTTGGAAAGTTTCACATAATAGAGTTTTGTGGCTTGGGTTGTCGTTTTCTAGATGAGGAGACTACGTGGGACACATGGTGTAGGGTAAGAATGCGAGTGTGAGTATGTGAGATTTGAAGGCCATGTGGTAGGTATGGCTGGTGCGGCTGACTTGATCATCTTAGGACGACGTGTGGGTGGGCAGAGATCCCTTAAGAGGATGATGGTTGTGGTCTGTATTTGACTTAAGGTCTAGAAGTGGTGGTGTTGTGTTACCCTTAAAGGGCAAGTGATAGAATGGTGCCTGTGGTCTAGCGTTGATAAGCGAGTTTATTTTGTTTGTGTGGCGTGTAATTACCTTCATGTTTGGATTTTTTTTGGTCAGGTAAGTTGGGGAGGTGGGCATGGACACTATGGATTAAACCCGGGGGTAAGCGGGGCCAGGAAAGCGCTGCCACTTGCGATGGCGCCCACTTTCATATTTGGATAGCTGTGCCGATGGTATTAGTAAAGTGGCAGAAGAGACACGTGTTACCAGTTAACGTTTTGTGTTTCGATGGGTGTACCAGAGTTGTGAGCTCGAGACTATGACGTGGTTTCGTCTACCTATTTGGTTATTACCTACCTTTTGGGAATCAAGCTAGTGTGATGCGACCTTGTGGAAAGATGCTCTAAAGTGATGCGAGTATGTATAGTGTTAGGCAGTAGTGGATAAAACGGTGAGGATCTTGTGGATACTTGAGATGCGTCGTTGGGATATGGAGTGACCAATAGTTGAAATGTTTGAGTGAAGATTCGAGTATGAGAATCTGGTGTGACGAAGAATATATTCAATACGTATGGTAACTCTAAAAGGTAGTGGCATGGAGCAAGAGCCTAAAGCTGACTGGTGATTTTTCTAGCTGGGGAAATATTTTGTGGTTGATTGACCAGTGTGATTATGTTCCGATAGGAATAAAGCATTGGGATCGTAGGAGTGTGGGCTCGTTTCTCTGTGGTTACTTGAAGGACCTGTACCCTGCAAACTTGAGTGTTTGGAAGTGTTGTTTGATTTGTATGAAATGCCGATTGCTTTGATTCTCATTGAGAAAAAGACCCCAAGGGAATTCAATGATTGAGTTGTTTGTGTGGTAAAATCCTTAAGTATTAGTTTTGTGAGATTCCTACGAGAATGCAAGTCCTTGGTTTAATAGTTATCCTTGTGGCTAGGAGATTGTGATTGGGTATCGTGTTGGGTGCATGAAGTTTGAAAGGATCGTAGAAGGGTTCGGTAGTGTTGTTGGCTTGCTGAGATGGTGTATCCTGAGTGGGATATGTCTGGATGTTGTTTGCATTCAATCTTAGGTTCAGAGAAAAGTATGTTGCTGCTTATGGGAAGCAAGTGTGAAGTAATATGGATCAGCAGTATATCTTGCGGTTAGGGTGGCCTAGAGTGATAGGCGAAAAACGGTGGGGTAAGATGTTCACAATAGACGTGTGTCCGGGGAGTGGGAGTTATTACTAATTTTGGATACAAGATCTCAGGATTGGGTTTTCTTTGTCTGGTGCAGTGCACTTTCTATGTAAGTTGCTTGGACAGTAGGCTCAAAGCTGTGATATGGTTATAAGTTGCCTAGTGGGAATTATATTAATGAAGCGCAATCTCGTGAAGTGAGGTCTTGGCGCAACAGGGTGTATTGTGCGAAATACAAGGATTATGTGTGTGTGAATAAGGTCTGAGATTTGAGAGCTTAGTGTAGTAGATAATCTGGGTATCATGAACGAATTGATAGTAGCTGTGTCGTTATGGTCGATGTGACTTTAAGTTAAGGTTTACAAAGTTCTTTGGGGAACAAATGGTGATGGGTACTGGGAGTACATTGAGATTGGGTCATAGTTTTTGATTGGCAGTTTCTTTTTTAGGCAGAAGATACGGTTGTCTCGCGGACAGTGGCAGTATGCGGACTGCTTCACCTTGGTTAGGTGTAACGGTTGGGGCTATTGGTCGATTCTTAGTCCGGTTGTTTCAGGGAGATATGAGTCTCCGTGGTAGTATTCATGCAATTATCCATGAGTTGCACCTAGACAAGGGGTACTACCGGAATCGGATGATTGGAGGACTAAGTTTCGCGTGGGTTTTCTGGATGGAATTTGTTTGCTCTACCGTGTAAGTGCATGGGGATGTATTCCCTGTGGGATGGGTTCGTAGACCAGGTATACTTGCCCTTACTAACAAGAGGGTTAATATTGAGGCGTAAAGTCTTTTTCTACAGTGATTAACGGAGGATTGTTAACCGTTGTGTGTAGTTTTTGCTCGGTTGTGTAGGGTATGGTTGCACCTTTAGTTTTCAGTGGAATGAAAAGTTTGTTGGAAACTTGCGGCAGGAGTATTAACAAGGCAGGTTTCTGATGAATTTTTGTGAGTTTAAGTTTATGTTTGTTTGGAGCTTGAACTAAGATTTTTTAGAGTCAAATAATGGTCGTCGACTATGGTGAGTAGTAGATTTTGGATGTAACCGTATGTTTGGATTATGGCCCCGAGAGTTTGGTAAGGTGTAAGTCAGGAAGGAGTCGATGTTTTAGAAGCCTTGGTTGGTAGAGCCTGTCGCAACTGGCGTGATAGTTTGGTTTGGCTTGGGGACGTAGTGGCAGTGATGAGTGCTAAATAAGGAAAAGTTACTAAGTGTAAGAGGTAAGTTTCGGTTGGCAACTTGATGGATAAGACCTGAGCTTGAGTACCTATTATGGGTTCAGAGGACTGATATGTGTGTTATGAGTTTGGAGTTAATGTCGGATGATGGTAATCATGTTTGCTTTGAAGTTGATCTATAGATCTAAAATCAATGATTTGAGGGTGAGATGTTGAGTTATGTAGTGGCGAGCTGTTACACGAGAAGTATCAGTGTTGATTTTGTCACTGTGATGCTGGGTTGAATTTGTAGCAAGTTGATCATGTGGAATCTTGTCTTAGATGATGAGGTGGCACCTAGCATTTCTCCAAGAGTAAGAATTGTGGTATCAAGTGGGTGGTCATCAGTTGATCGTTAGAATAAGAGTTAGGTTTAGGTGTGAAAAGTGTAACTTCGTGAATTCGGTGAGAGCTGTATATTGAAGTTTTGGCAATGGGAGTTGAATCTTTACTAGATGTTTTCAAGATGACAGTACTATCAGTGGAGATTTTGCGGTGGTGATAGGCTTGAGATCCAGTGTTGAATTTCGGGGACGAAATTCTTTTAAGGGGGGAAGAGTTGTAACACCCCGACCCGTTCTATTTTAAGAAATGATTAAGTGTTGATGGGAGTAAGAATCAAAACTTGAGCTTGGTGATATTTTGAGCTTGGATACGCATGAAAGGTATGTTCGAGGAAGAATATGAGGTTTTAAGGGACGTTCGAGCAAAAATAGGTGAAAGTGTGTGAAGAAAAGTGACATACCTTCACTAATTTGATCATAACGTTATGTACAAAATGAATTTTGGTATGAGATTTGAACCATTAGGAAGTAGACTTCCTGAGCTTTAGTTTGAGCACAAGAACGACCCTATTTGGAGTTCGGATGAAGGAGATATGCTTGTTCAAAATCGGGCTAAAAGTGTAGTCGCAGAGACCGATTGAACGGTCCTGAGACTGATCGAGCGGTCCGTGACGGACAGAGGCTATAAATCTCGGATTTTTGAGCTAATTTGCTCATTCACTGTTCTCTCTTCTCTCTCTAATGCTTAGGAGTGATCTAGGGTTTACCTTTTGGAGGTTCTTGGGGGGTTTCCATGTTCGTGAAGGTCAAGATCTTTCCGTTTTCTTGTCCAAGCCACCTTCGGAGAGCGTGGATGTTTGTGAAAAGCTCCTCCATGGCCATGCGACTTGAGCTTTGGTGGATTTGAACTCGCAGGAGGTTTGATTCTTGGCGGTGGGACGTTCTTGAGGTAGGATCTAGACTCTCTCTTGTGGTTTGATTGTAATTTGTGTTGATTAATTTTTTTAAAAAGAAAACCCTAGCATGTTATATGTATGAAACTAATACTTAAGTGTGGGTATTTGGAGAAATTGAGTTGTGCGGACCTTATGTTCGGTATTCGGAAAGTGTCATTCTTAGAAATGAATTAAAAAAAAATCAAAAAGATAGGGTTTTGTCACATTGATTAAAATTGCTAAGGATTGAAGTATTTGAATTATTGATTGAGACATGTAATGGGGTACAAATGAATTAATGTTAGTAATCTCACAAAATGTAAGATTTTGGAGTTATTTGAGAAATTAGGGGTTCAAGGAAATGGTTAACCTTGACTTTTAAGAATTTATTGTACCAAAAGGGTCTTCGGTTGGTATTTTATTTCACTTAAACTTTTATGCCCCGATGGAGATTTTAGCATGGTTTGTTCCTCTTTTAAAAAAGGTTAATTCTTGGCCCAAAGCGTGTTAAAATGTGTGAAAATTCTTTTAAGTACTGAAAAATTAAATTTTTGGCTTGAAAAAGAATCTGGAGCATGACCGATCGATAGACCGCTCGAGCAGTCTATCGGGCAGTCTTTCGGTACTCTCGGTTCTTTGGTGCAGGTGAGAGACCGCTCGAGCAGTCTTCTTACCAATTGAGCGGTCTGGGCCCTTTTTCAAATTTTTTTTTGTTTTGTTTTAAAGGCTTGGAATTTTGGGTACCTTGTCCCTAATTTTATAGAATAATCTTTTACATTAATTAAACCCTCGATTGGGCCCCTTTGAAAGATTTTAAACTTGTCGCTTGATTTTTCATTGAAAAAGAAAAAGAATAATAATAATAATGATAATAATAATTTAAACTTTGGCGAGCTTGGGATGTGAAGTGGGGTAATTGTAGTTTGGCATGGTTATAACATAAAAATTTCATGTTTTTGGAAAGAATAAGTCCGTTTCAAACTTATTCTATGTTTGTGTTAATACATTATAAAGTTGCTCAATAATACGAGAATTATGAGAACTTACATATTGAAGTGATGATGCATGATGCATGAGCCGTGAAAAGAAAATTTGAACACTTATATCGAATGTGATTTGACAAAGAAGCAGAAAATTTGTAATGTGAATCAAAATGAGAATATTTCAAAAATGATCGGGAGAGGAATCGGTTATGGGGTTGGACTCCCGGGTTTTCTTGAAAAAATGATAGTATCGGGAATAATGAACCCGTATAGATTGATGTGAATTAAATTGGCCTGACGGGTCTACGGTGAAAGACTGAGAACTTGCGCAAGATGGAAACCACATGCCCACGAGTTAGTCCTCGAAATGTGGTGTTGTGCCGTGGTGAGTTATAAAACTATCTGTTACCCAATGTCTTCACGTAGCCTATTGGGAATTAATAGGGAGGGATTTCTATAAGTTGCGCCCGACGCCAGTTCACTGTTGTAATACGATTTTGTGATAAACCGAGTAATGAAAATGTGATTCGATTTTTGTGAAAAACTAGGTAACGAGAATAAATGTGAAAGAATGAAATGTTTTGAAAAAGGCTTAATGATTGAACAACTTGGCATGCGTGGGTGTGTGCATATGAATAAATAACAAATTGATAGAACTTGCATTTTACCTCGGTTGCACCCATTACACCTCACAAATCATGCTTAGTATAAAGTTAGTCTTTATCCTATGAGTTTCGGCTCATGTTGTATACTGAAGTCATTTCAGGTTTCGAAGTTCAAAAGTGATTTTGGGACAACGGAAGCATGTTGGGAAAAAGCTAAAGAAAAGATTTGTTTCACAGCATCTTAAATTATGTTTGTATGTATAGTAAAGTGGATGAATGTAATTAATATATAAGTTTAAAGTTGAATGTATGATGTCATCTGTTCTTGAATGGTTTTGTAAAGTTGGAATCTTATAAATGTCTAAATGAAGGGAACACTCCTATTAACTTGGTTATGTAGCGCTAATGTTTATGCTTGAAAGGGGCTATAGTTCTTATATGTTTTGACTCGGGATGGGTGGTGACATATTAAACACAAGTTTATTATATATAAAAAAGAATCTATAAATAATAATAATAATAATAATAATTAAAGTGATGCCATGTGACTACAACACATAATTAAATATTCAAAAAGTAAATCTAGCCTTATAATTATTATAATATATATATATATATATATATATATATATATATAAAAGGAGACTACATAAACACATGTGTAAGTAATGATGACAACTCCCTCTCTCATTTTCTACAACAATAAATAGTGTAGGAAATTCCAAAAAGTAAAAAAGTTATTTTTAATATTTTAATCAAAAAGAATCCTAAAAGTAATCTACATTTATATATTATATGGGAATTGACATATATATATATGTATTTATATATATATATATATACACACACAATCTATACAACATTAAATAAATATATACAACTTAATAAAATAAATTTTTAATACTAGCTTGGATACTT